>CM076574.1:816133604-816421968 GCA_034641835.2 Pinus albicaulis | reverse complement strand
GATTTCACTTGAGGTAGGTTTTTTTAAGGAATAACCCACAAAACTTTCACAATACCGACCACTGAAAGTTTCGGAGCAGGTATCATTCTACCCTCAGCATGATAGAGTCCCAGAAAACTTTGCATATCCTGACATCATTTCTCCATTAGAAATAAACCATAGGGTCCTCATACCCGACCATGTTTATCATCACCTCACCCTGCATCTAATAAACGTCCGCGATGGTCGGTAGAGCCTCCCTCCATGGAAATTGTTACAGGTCAAAATACCTCCTCATCATCTCGCAGGGAAGACAAACATGGAAGGAGTACAAAGATCTAAATTAAACCTATTTTTGCTAGGGTAATTTCTGCCAAGGTAACACCTTTCTATAACAAATCAGGAGCGTTATAACGCATAAGACCAGTGAATGTGCCGCGTTAGTGGCTAGGGCAACGCTCTTTTTACACTAGAGGGCAGTGTTACCCATGTTTTAAGTTTGAAATGGGAAAAACGCGCGAAAAATGATTTGAATCTCTAGTTTTCCCTCACAAGAGAGTTAGTTCACAAAGGAAACTGCAGAGCACCAGTTCATTATTGGTCATTGCTATAACAAGACTGAACTCCAAAGGAGGCAAAAGCATAGAGATTAAAGAAACATCTAAGTTTTTTCCATTCCAAACTAGTGGAAAGAGAAAGGCAACAATGGCTTTCTCCCTCTCCTATAAGAAGGAGTTGAAGGCTCTTAATTGAAGGTCGAAGGATTGCTAAAGGTTTTTGCATACTTGTGAAATAGAGAATAGTGTTATATTGTGAAGGCCATGAGTCAAAGAGGTTCCTAGAGAGCTTGTTGAATTGGACTTCTTCACATGAGAGATAAAAGATATTGGGAGACTGAGGAGGGCTTGGTACAACCGACGGTTGTAATCCTCCTTCTTTCAAAATCAATAGAACTGTGTTCGTTTTGTCCATTCAATGCTTAATATTGTCATTATTGTTTGAACATTTACATAGTATGATATGAATGGCTCAGATGTGTAGAATTTAGAAGTTCATTATATCTTGACTTGATTGATAGGATATATGTTATGTTAGAAATTACACGGGTGCTTTGACTGATTGCAGGACTAAGATTTGGAGCCGGTGAAGGACTCTTGTTTCCCTGCCTAGCGCTCTCCAAGGGACTCCAAGATTGTCAAAGAGGTAATTCTCTATCACATTCCATCAAGTTATTTTTAAGTTAATATGAACATGCTCATGCCATCTTTGTGAACAGCACAACTAATCTTACTGTCTTCCTCGGGCACCGGAAAGCCCTGAGAGGGATATTCGAAAACCAAAAACCCAAGAAGTTTACCCTATAGTAGAATTGGCGACTCCACTAGGGATTTTCCCCATAGTTTCCAGACTATTTCTTCCCTCCTCTCTTCTTTCCTCTGTTCACAGACCCTTCCGACCATTTTTGATGCCCAATAGACATATCAAACGCTCGCAGAGTTCAATCCTGTTTCTATTTGACCAACTGAAGAAATTTTCCCTGGCTAACGCTACCTTTGTAGGTTGTCCAGTGCATTATAATGCTGTCTCTAATTAAATACAGAGCGTTAGTCGTTGTATTTACTCACAGAAAGAGCGTTACTCAACCAAAACCTTGTTGTTCACTACTGTGATGGTGTTTTAGTTACAGAATTTTTTGGCCATCAGTACCTTTTGCTGACTGAATCCCTGTGCTTGTCTGCTAAGCTAGCATTTCTATTTGTTTCTCTTATTTTAAAATTCAATGTCCAAAGCATTTAATTTTTAAGAGAAATTTTTTATTATTATTATTTTTCTGCATCTAGCTGAGTTTATTCTGAAATTTTCAGTTCATAGATTGTTTAAAAGAGGTAGATAGAAGTCTGAATCTTTAAAAGTTGAACTGTGCTATTTGAATGTTAGTGCATGGATGTTGAAAAGAAACCTCTCCCTGTAGAAACACTCTTCATCGAATTTAATATCTAGAGCATGTTTTTCATGGTTTCTTGAGTTAGAGTCTCATCACATTTCATACGTCCACTCCCCCTCCGCAAGACTAATAATCAAGTACACTAAGAATAAAGCGATAATAAAATCAATCACATTACTCTTTTTTGAACTCACACAAACAGTAGTTCAGGCTAGGATCTTGGGTTAGGAGCAGTGAGAAAACTACCCAAGATCTCAAAACTTGAAACTAGAGTCATTAACGAGCGAAATCCTACTGCACTCATATTATCGGGACCGTTCCTTTACCGGAGCTCAGCGCGAGACAACACTTGGGTGCACAAGAAGGTAGCCCGCCTTCGACTGCATCCTGTGGGTGTGTTATATATTGGGGTTCCCTTTGGGGATGTCGAAACTAGATCAGGGATCTAGGTATTCTGCCCATATAGCACATTGTCCTTGACCGTGGACCCCCCTGATGATGTCTGTGATTTGAGGTATCTTTAGTGGCCATACTTTTTAGGGACTTACACAAGGTCACTAGGACAGGCTGTCCTGGTACCTGAAATAGACGGACCCACTCTGTCTTCGGTCTTTAGGAGGGTACTCGTCTTCACAAGAGTGCTTACACCTATCATTTGAGGTTCGAGAGAAGCTCTAGAGTGACCGTAACTATACTTTCAACCAACCCTCTCTATATACTATTGTGATACTGGATTTCATCACCAGCAAACGGTAGTACTTAGACAGGGCACCCTATTCTGGCTGCTTGCTGATTGATTTTAGAGAGTCCTTTTTTCTTTTTTAGGTGTGTGGTTACTGTCATTGAGACTTTATAATACATCAAAATTTATTAAAATTTGCTAAAATAAAACAGGTCATCGTGGCGTCCTCCGACCCACGTTATCTGTCTCGATGACAGCAAGGTCTACCTCCTCTAACTATTGAGGAAGAACTGAACCTTGGTGAACCCGTGCCTTCTACGGAAGAGCAGTCTCCTCTGACTAATCTTGATTTTCACATAGCCTCATATCATCCGGAATTTCCGGAGGACCCTTTCACTGAAGGGGTTGTACCTCATTACAATCCTCCGCTCACTGATCCGTCGGGGCCTGTGATAATTCAGATTCCACCACGCCAAGATGTGTCTTCGACCGCACAAACATCCATTTCAACACCAGCATCCACTGGGTCGATGCCAATGGCAACCATCCCAGGTTCGCCACCATCCTCCCCACCGGTGGTCAGTTCTATGCCATCACTGGGTAACTCCAGTAGTCAACATATACCTATTCCCAACCCTATGGTCATCACAACTGTCAATAGCTTACCGAATCCTTCGGCATCTACTTCTACTGTGACCACGTTGGGACCCACGGTAGCTCCTCCCACGAGTATGACTACTTCGGTACCTTTTAGCAACCCTTTCGGTTGGAACCCTCTGCTGAGTTCAAACCCCTTGGCCTCTATGCCAGGGGGCAGTGTCACCAGCACTCAGGTAGCAGGGAACATTTCACTTCCTCTACAATCCTTAGGACAAATAGGACAACCTATTGTTAATACTTTTCCTTTAAGTGGTTCAAATATAGGTGTAGGGTCTATGCCGTTGCCAAACTATGCAAGTAGTAGCATGCCTCCGGGAAACTCTATTGCATCCATTTGGACTAACCAACCCCAACCTCCATCTGGAATGGGAGGGCACTTTTATACTGGGGGCAACCAATAGTTCGCCCCGCAATACAACATGCCCTATGGACAGCAACCGTATGTCCCTACTCCTCCACCTATAGGAAGTTTTTACCAAAGTCCTACTTATCCTCCTGGTAACACATTGATGGGTGGACCCTATGGTCTAAATAGTCAGCCCATACTGCCTTGGTTAGATTCGGGGGAAAATCCACAATTGCCATTCTTGGCAGCTTTGGACATCCCCGATATCCATAAACTGACTAATGATCCCATCAATCACAACCCACTTTGGCCTCCAGTACCGCATAAGATTCCTTTCGACATCCCGAAGTTCGACGGGAAACAAGGGGATGACCCAGCCGCACACATCACTACCTTTCACCTATGGTCTATATCCAATTCCATGGTAGATGATAGTGTCCGACTTTGACTGTTTCCCCGCACGCTTACAGGCAATGCTACCAAGTGGTACATTGAATTACCACGCGCCACCATCAATACGTTTGGTGCTTTAGCAATGGAGTTTCTAAAGAAATTCCAACTACCAATTAGATTTGAAACCGGAACGGAACTATTAACCTCGCTCCGCCAAGACACCGCCACCCACATCTCCGATCACATTCATGAATGGAGATGTAGGAGGAGGCTAGTCAAAGCGCCAATTTCGGATCATCTCTTAGCCAATTGGTTTTGCAAGTCTCTCTTACCCCACATAGCTAAAGACATTGGCCTTTCTAGTGCGGTTACAGAAGATCAATGCATTTTCCGTGCCCAGCATTTAGATTTAATCTACTCACAATCTGGCACGCTGTATGATTTTCTCCCCCATGCCCCTGGCAACCCAAATCCTCCGGCTACTCAGAAAACTGGAGCTCATGCCGATGGTCTCGTTGGCACGATCTCTGGCGTAGCCACAAAGCAGTCTCGAGGGCAAGCCTCCCAGCCGTCTTCGGCTGCCACCACCCCTCACCAAATGACTACTCTTCCCACCGCTGAGGTAAATTCGGTGCAAACCTCACAAAAACCTAGCGGGAAAAATAAGAAGAACAAGAAAAATTCATCTTCTTCGGAAGAGTGGTCGGATAATCAGAATAACCCTAATCAGAAAAACGTTGCCAAAAATGACAAAGGGAAGGATAAACCCATGAAATTTTCTTGAAAAATCTGTGCAGAGTACCACTTGACATACAAATGTCCTAGGCTGCAGGAATGCACCGATTTTATTGCCAACAAGGATTCTGGGCGAACACCTGCCTTTCTTCATAATCCTTTCCCTAATCAATAGCAGCAACATCAACACATGGTTGAAAATCCACCACAACCCCATCAACGGGGCAATGGTGGTTCATATCCTTCCGGCAAAGGACCATCTGCCATTTATGGCATTGAGAGTGTTGACCTTCAAACTCGAGCTAAGCTTTATGGAAACCCTACCATAGATGCTCAAGAACCTGGTACTAGTTCAAATCCACCACTGCCAAATGATTTGCATATCGAACGGCCTACTGCTGACCCCGTAATTCGTCCCCCTAAAGGGACACTTCGACGCACGACTCATAACACCTCTGCACGTGCAGCCCAAAAATACAACATTGTAGAAGATTTGGCACAGGCACCGTCAGCTATGTCTGCTCTCGAAGTATTACAAACCTGTCCAGCACAAAGGAAAGCCTTGCTTTCGGCCATTGGTGGAATAGACCCCCAGGATTCCATGCTAGCTATATTTGATATGGAAAAGGCTAAACCTCGCCTCTCACACCAACTCGCATTCCAGGTGCAGGTTGTGTCGAAAGGGAGACCAATCCATCGCACTGTCATAGACGAAGGTGCTTCGACCTGCGTTATGTCACAAGCTTGCTGGCTCAATTTAGGTTCTCCTACCCTCACCCCGCCATCAAATTCCCTCAAAGCTTTCGATGGCCACACTTTCCTCCCAAAAGGATACCTTGCTAGCTTTCCCATCACTCTGAGTGGGAAAACGGTAAACGTGGACATTGAAGTCGTAGAGCACCATCTAGACTATAATCTATTGCTTGGTCACAGTTGGTCTTATGCCATGACTGCCATTGTGTCTTCGGTCTTCCGACTCATCCTATTTCCATTGGATGGGAAAATAGTCACAGTGGATCAGCTATCCTTCTGCACCCCTGATTATGCCACGTTACCAAGTAGCACTGTACCCCTAATAGGAGGCTTCCCTGACTCTTACGTCAGTGTCAGTACCGGTCTTCTGAAGGCATCTTCCCTACTGGGTTGTTTTCCTCTCCCGCCGCCACCGATCCCAAACACGGTTGCAATGATATCCACCACTTTGGATGGCTCTATCGACCCATGGATCATTCCGGCACCTTCAGACATTGATTCCTATGGAGATCAGATGTCGCTCTCACCAGCAGAGTTGGCTTACCAAGCCATCCAAATAATATCTGAACCCTCCACTACTATGGTTTCGACCGAAGGTACAAACCTCCCGCCCATCACAATTCTCTCTAAGGATCTTTTTAATGAAGTCTTTCCTACAGACGAAGCTATTCGAGAGATCATGTCTCTAAAAGAACAACCTTGGGGAGAGTTTCACCATCGCGCTTCGATGATTGACTCGGAGGCGATAAAAACTAAAATCGCATCTTTTGACCAACCTGAGATAGTTCCCTCCGCTTATACGACTGTTCAAACTATCGATTCAGAAGGGAACATGGGTAATATTTCTAAGAAAATTCTCATTGATATCTTGGTCAAAATGGGTATCGTGGAAAATATTCAGATTGGAGCTGACTGCAATCCTAAGGAAATTGCGTGCTTCACATCCCTTTTCAAGGAATTCCGTGATGTGTTTTCTTGGTATCACAAGAAAATTCCTGACATAGATAATTCTATTGACGAGAAAGAGATCAAGAAATTTCGAGCATTCTTTTTATGGTATTTTTCTTGCTCGTTAATCCGAAAAACCTCGAGTCCTCTTCTTCGAGCTCGTTAAACTTACATGAAGAAGCTATGAGCATTTTTTTATGGTATTTTTCTTGCCCGTTAATCCGAAAAACCTCGAGTTCCCTTCTTCAGACTCGTTAAACTTATATAAAGTTGATTTTGAGCGTTCTTTTTGTATGGTCTTTTTCTTGCTTGTTAATCCGAAAAACCTAGAGTTTTTTTCTTCAGACTCGCTAAAACTATGAAGAAGCACTGAGCTTTCTTTTTAGAAATCTTTTTCTTTCTCATAAAATTGAAAAAACCCCGAGTTGACTTTGTCGGGCTCGTTAAACTACCACGAAAGAAGGTAAGGAGCCATTATTTTCCTTTTTAAAAGCTCTTTAAACTGAAAAAGTAACCGAGTTTTCTCCGCGTGACTCGTTAAAATTTCATGGAGGGCACCGAGTTTTTCTTTGTTGGACTCGTTAAAATTTCACAAAGAGTATTGAGTTTACTCCGTCTCCTCGTACTCATAACAAAATGAGGTAGACATCCATCGAACATAGATTTCTCACTTTTCTGGCTTCAATGGACTAACTCACGGAAAATGAACTGTTTCGGGCTTACTATTACCCATTTTCCGTGCCCGGTTATCAAGACATGACAAAGGTACCCCAATGGAGTTGTCTTTTATGATATTTTTCAGACTCTCTAAACATGAAAAATTCACCGAGTTTACTCATCTGGACTCGTTAAACCTAATCAGATGGGGCACAGAGTTGTCTTTCCTGACATTTTTCAGACTCTCTAAACATGAAAAATTCACCGAGTTTACTCGTCTGGACTCGTTAAACTTAATCAGACGGGGAAAATTTGGACAAAATGGATACTACCTCTGTTACATTTTCAAAAAAGGTCAATTTGGCAGCAAAATTCTTGAACATGGCACTTCCCAGAAAACTCTTTCGCAGTTAGCCGAACCCTACCATCTATGAGTATTAGCCTTCATTTCCTAGTGTCCCTGCACCGGTAAAATCCTAACACACTCTTTGGTGTTCATCAAGCTTCAGCTGCCTAGTACCCTGCTAGAGTGCCTTCTATTGTTCAAGCAGATCTCGCTATCTACTGCTCCTGTTATCAACCAAACCGCTCATTATGCCAGAAATTATTTGTCGTCTGATGTTCCAATTTACTCTTCATTATCTCAATCATAAACAAAATCTGTTGGTTTCCATTTCGTGTTTACTGATGTAGGATGCCTCAATGCCTACCTTTCAACAGATCACTTCCTATCGACTTCAACATGTTATCTAGGAAGTTGATCCAGAAACCCATCAGTACCTGGATACTTGCAGAGATCAGTGGTAGGTAGTCTTGTGTTTGATCAGGTGTCTTCATCATTGGCTCCTGGTCGAATGATTCTACGAGTGTTCGACTTCAACTCATTTTATTCACACTCGCTAGATTGTACTGTGCATCTTAGGGACCATCATCATTATCGGTGGCCACCTTCGCGTCTGTTAACAGTTTTCATTATCGACTGGTAATCAGATGATTTCTCACATGTTTGACGACAACTCCTTCATTCACATGTTGATAAATATGCAGTTTAAGTGAATCGGCGGTCAAGACCTTGGGGAAAAGGCTACATCATTAAAGTTGTGTTTCCTTCCCCAAGTTGCGATATTGTTTATGGAGACAACTTCTTCAGCCTGATCATGTTATGACAGACACTTCCACATTGTGCCTATCGGTGGACAGATTCTTCATATCTCTATTCTAGAGAAATCATGTTGTTTAAGCTACTGAGCATGGGATATGCCCGACTCAAGGCAGATACTATATTTTCTGACATATGTTGTTGTTTCAGGTTTTCCTCAGTCTTTCAATCTCTTTATCTCTACACAAATTATAAATTATTTCGGCCATCATCTTTGTCTCTGACCTCACACTTTAGGGGGCATCTGTTACAGGTCAAAATACCTCCTCATCAGCTCAGAGGGGAAGACAAATATGGAAGGAGTACAAAGACATAAATTAAACCTATTTCTGCCAGGGTAACGCCTATCTGTAACAACACAAGAGCGTTATAACGCAGCTAATCAGTGAATGGGCCGCGTTAGTGGCTAGGGAAACACTCTGTTTACACTGGAGGGAAGCGTTACTTGTGTTTTAAGTTTGAATTGGGAAAATCCCGCGGAGAATGATTTGAATCTCCGACTTTCCCTCACAAGAGAGTCAGTTCACAAAAGAAACTGCAGAGCACCAGTTCATTATTGGACATTGCTATAACAAGACTGAACTCCAAAGGAGGAAAAAGCATAGAGATTAAAGAAACATCTAAGTTTTTTCCATTCCAAACTAGTGGAAAGAGAAAGGCAACAATGGCTTTCTCCCTCTCCTATAAGAAGGAGCTGAAGGCTCTTAATTGAAGGTAGAAGGATTGCTAAAGGTTTTTGCATACTTTTGGAATAGAGAATAGTGTTATATTGTGAAGGCCAAGAGTCAAAGAGGTTCCTAGAGAGCTTGTTGACTTGGACTTCTTCACTTGAGAGATAAAAGAGATTGGGAGACTGAGGAGGGCTTGGTACAACCGACGGTTGTAATCCTCCTTCTTTCAAAATCAATAGAATTGTGTTCGTTTTGTCCATTCAATGCTTAATATTGTCATTATTGTTTGAACATTTACATAGTATGATATGAATGGCTCAGATGTGTATAATTTAGAAGTTCATTATATATTGACTTGATTGATAGGATATATGTTATGTTAGAAATTACACGGGTGCTTTGACTGATTGCAGGACTAAGATTTGGAGCCGGTGAAGAAGGAATCTTGTTTCGCTACCTAGCACTCTCCAAGGGACTCCAAGATTGTCAAAGAGGTAATTCTCTATCGCATTCCATCAAGTTATTTTAAGTTAATATGAACATGCTCATGCCATATTTGTGAACAACACAACTAATCTTACTATCTGCCTCGGGCACCGGAAAGCCTTGAGAGGGATATTCGAAAACCAACAACCCAAGCAGTTTACCCTATAAAGCAAAGGATCGTCATCTCAAGTAGACCATACATCACCCCACAAGTGATGCCATGGCCATACCATTTTTAGTCCAGGAAGCATCTCATGCCCATCCATATACCATGCATAAGGTCAAGTTCACCATTTAAACTAACCCCCTTCCCAGACGATCGGGTTGTACAAGCAGAATAAAAGCGCACCTCCGTGCACCCCATTTGGCCCACCATACCTCCATCAACATTAACCCATATGCGACATCTTCCGCTTCATCAAACCCACACATGATACCATCCAATGGGACCCCTACCCCCAACAAAACACCGTCCTCACACCATCAAGTGAGCGACCCTCTTTCATGTTTTGGGGTACCCGTCTTTGTGTTTTGTACAAACCAAACCCCATTATTTTATTCTTTTGGTAAGTGTAAAAATATCACAAACAATTCCCTTCGCCTCTTCACCCTCATATTGCACTTTTTTCTCCCATGGCAGCAATCCCCCATCTCCCTTGGTCGAAGTATTTCATACCCCCCATGCACGCACCATTACAACAGTCATAGCCCATTCAGACCCGCCCTGGAAGTCCTACCGACTCCAGGGAATTTTCCCTTCAGAAATACCTATGACTGTCGCTAAGCTGCTCAAATATACTTCGACCTCAGGCCACTGAATCCCCATCATCCATTTTCAGCTACCGCTCACCAACATGCCTATGTTAGATCAAGCACTCCCTCATCTATATCCTCGGACGTACCCGATTTCGAGAGGGAAATGCTGAGGGATCCGGGGTACCTCGATGGTGCATATGTGACCCGTTTGTTTCCCTAAAACTAGGGAGGTGTTGTGCTACCTTTGGTTCCTTTGTGGGAATCTTCTCTGACTTCCGACCTTCTTCTTCCCTTCTTTTTTATTCAACTTATGCTTTGTCTAGTTCTTATTTCCAGTCAGGCGTTCTACTTCTGCCTTGTCTTGTTCTTCTTTCCACCAATGTTCGCTTCTACCTTGTCTTGTTCTTCCTTTAGTCGCCGCTTAGCTCGCCCTTTCTTCCTCCTCTTCTTCCACCGTTCCTCCTCTATTTCTTCCAATTCTTCCTCAAATTGCTTTCCTCCTCCATCTTCTTTCAGTTTTTTCTTTTGTTTGTCCTCCTCTTCATTTTCATTTTCCTCGGCTTCTTGTTGAGCTTTAGCCTCTTTTTATTTTTACTGAGCAGAAGAATAATGACTTGTATCGGTCCTTGGCTTCTTGGATTTGGAGGATGATGCTCCTCCCAGCTTATGGATTCTTTCTTCTAAAGTCTGATTATCATAATCTTCCTGATCAGTTGATTCCTCTAGAGCGGCCTCTATGTCTTTGTTATACCAGTTCCTAACTCTGCCTTCAGCTGGGAACTCAGCATGCTGGTAACTCCATTTGAATTTGGCTCGCTTGCAGTGGACGGGGATGATTCTCTCAGGATCATATGTCCGGTGTGCCAAGGGAGGTAGACAAAATCTTCTGACTTTTTCAGCCTCTGCTTCTACTTCCCTGAAATCCTTCACTGTGTATGCGCCGATAGTGAGTGGCAGAGTGGGCCATGGCTTCTTATTTCCCTTAGTGATAAATTTTGAAAAACCCCCTGACATCTGGTAACATTGAGTCATGTTCTCGAGGAGGATTTTGTCTGCTACGAACTGGGCAATGCATGAGGGGACTAGAGTGATTCAAACACCTGCATTGTGCTATCCGTAAGAAACCAATGGGCCACCTGAGTTATTGTCTCCATGGCTCGCTCCGGACATACAAGGAATCCTACCAAATAGTTTGCCGTAGAGGGTGGGGATGAAAAAACCGCGGGTGATTGACTCCATGTCTTGCTTATATTTGGAATCCCAAAACACCATTAGGTATTTGTAAATCAGACTACCATTCTCTGAGTTCCAGTTATGTGACCACCCCTCAAATTGGCACCTGACGCACACTTCATCAAGGATATAAGATGCCATGTAAAATTATGATGCATACCCTTCATCGGGTGCCAGAGCTGCAGATATGTTTGACTTGAGAGATACTATTATCATGTTGGCCTAGTTGAAATGGGTATCGTACATGGTAATGACATACATTAGAGATACCCATGCGCCGTTGAAAAATGTGGCATCTAGGCGACCATACATCCTACATAGCATTGCAGCTATGAATTTTTAGACCTTCCTGAGACACGCTGTCTGATTTACCTGATCCTTCTTGAGCTGGAAATTTTCCAGTTCTTCCCACCATCCTTTCAAAGTTTCTGATATGGGAACTGCATGAGTAGTGGCCCATTCATCAGTGAAGGTCTGCTCTCGGGCGGGAAGCGCATAATATAATTCTGCATCGTGTCCCTTTAGATTTGCGAACACCCCCGCATGATCTCGAATAACCCGCATCTTGGGGTCAACCCTTTGCAAGATCCACTTGATTAGTTCTACACATGGGAATATAGGTGCGTGGGCCCCCGCGTAGTGTAGTTTAGATCTCTTGACTCCGAACATATACTTGTCATTCGGGAGGTCCTCCAAGAATTCCGGGTTGTAAAATCTTGTAACCGTACCGCTTGTTAGGTCTCGTAATAAGTAAGATTGGAAAATTCCAACTGAAGGGAGAAATATCATTTCAACCACTTTGGAATTCTAGGATCTAGCCCTCCTGAATCCGAAGAGGGATCTCTCCAATGAGTGCAAAGATGGATTTATCTTTAAGGTTTTGGGTATTGATATTAGGCTAGTTATGAAGTCCAAGGGTTTTTTTTTGTTTTGGATGGTTGAGCATAGTTGCTGTCTGAGGCGGAAAGATCTATATGCAAATAGGTTCAAAAGTGAGAAGTTGCAAGCAAAAAGAGTAAGCTTCGGTCAAGAAGAAAGATGATGGCAGATTTTCAGTCCATTGGGCTATGGAGTCATAATAGGATTTAATTGAAACAATCAGGTCCAAGAGTGGTCTATGGGGCAAGTCATCTATGCCTAAGGATCTCTTTAAAGTTTTATTTATGGAATGGAGTGATACAATAAGAAAGGGAAATGACAGATGCAGAACAAAGAGCAGCCCAGGATCTGGTAAGTACTTTGAAACTAGCCAGCCTTTGACCAGGAACTTAAGAAAAACATAGAAGCAAACTAGGATCTGGTAAGTACTTTGAAACTATCCAGCCTTTGATACACTTCTGATAGAAAACATATAAAAACAAAAGGAAAACACAAAGATAACACAGAATGGTCTAAGATCTGATAAGTACTTTGAAACTAGTCAGCTTTTAACACATTCTAGGGAAACAATCAAATAGTTGAGCAAATAAGAAAGGGACTCAGGGCTAACCTTAATTTCCTCAGTTCATCTTCACACAACATATATTGAAAGTAGCATTTTAAAATAACATTCAGATGAGACAAAGAGATGAGGGAATGCTAGCATCCCTGTACTTAAACTAAATTAAATCATTTTCAAATAACACAGTTGAGGGAAAACGTTGAAATAAAGGTTTTTCAGCCAGAGAAGGTTACTGATATACAGTAGGTCCTAACCCTGTTTAAACTGTTCTTTATAGTGGAAAATGAAACAAATTGAAAACAAAAACAAAATACAAGTTACAGTGAGAATAACATCACCATCAGCATAGACCAGGATCCCATAAATCAGCTTGTATTGATGCTTCAAACCAGTTACAATCTTCAAATCCAGTGTTTTAATCCATCTCTCTTCATAACCTAACCTATCTGTTACAAGCAGAGCTCCAAGAGCCAGTGAAATCCTATCTACAATCAAGAGTCTTCAACTCAGTTACAATACAATGCTTCAGCAATTTACATAAACAACCAACCAATCCCCAACCCCTCACTCATCTTCTACTGAAGTATTTATAGAAAGATGAGGAGGCGAGATCTGATGAAAATATCTCAAAAACTAATTAATACAGATATTAATGTCTTCTTGGCCATCGAGGGGCTCAACGAAGAATTATACAGGTGTTCCTCTGTATTAAATGATTTACACTCATGAATTTAGCTCGGTGGGAGCTTTATTAGACTTTTGAGGCTCTCTGTATCAATAGGGTTGCTCTGCCGACATTCTGTCATTAATTTCCTGGCAGAAATAACTCCTTTGGCTGTGTCGAGGCAAAATACCTGACTTTGATCAATAAATTCGATTCTTGATTGAATCCTTTGAGGCACAGGTGGCGCTGTAGTCACTGGGAGGAATCAATTCGCCTCCATTTGTGGCAGTGGAGGGTTTTTCTGATAAAACACTTTAGATTTTTCTTAATCTGCGTTTTAGATCCGGGGATTAGGCTTTTGATAACTGTCTTAGCCTTAATCCCCACAAATCTGTCCACTAATCTGCTATTCTGGTTCATTTATGGTCTTCAATCTCTGATACTCTTTTTTCTGCATTGATTTTGACGGTTTTCTCTGTTGTGCAGGGCTGCGTAGGTAGGGAAAGGCATCAATGCCTGTGGAAACATTGAAGAGACGTGAAAACTAACTCTGTAAGTGATTTCCTTGGAGAAATCGAAACGTAGAGGATCGTCACCCTCCTGGTCTGAAATTTCCTTTTAAAACACAAACAAATGACCTTAACCCTGCAAAATACAAAAAACACGTAAAAAATATAGTTTATAGGTCAATCTGCTTTGGTGAATGTGTGGAGGAACGCGGGCCGTTGGATGGCATCATCAAATGTCCGAGATCAAATCTGGACGGTCGTGGAAAAGGTTGAAGAAAGATTAAATCAGGACCATTGATCTGCAGAAATCGACGATTGAGATCGGGCAACGGGAAGTCAACGGGAAAATGTCTGACCGGGCAATGGAATCAGGAGGACGAATAATAGCTGTCGATCTGCAGAGATCGACGGCGGAGATTGAATCTTGGGCGTGCGATGGATGGGTTAACGGGCGTGCATGTCCGTTAAAGGTCGAGTAAGTGAGGCGATCGGCAGCCGTCGGATGGGAAGTCCCAGATCAAACGGTGGGGGTGGATTCCGCTGCATGGTTATGGTGTGAAGTTTAATGCGTGAAATGAGGTGATAGCATGGCGGTTTTGAAATAGTGGCGGGGACACGTGTCGGCCAGCGTATGGAATCGTTGGCCGACGGGAGAAAACCACCGTGGCTCAGAAGGTGGTGCGAAATGGAAACTGGTGGTTTCTTGACAAACGACGTGGGAGAAGGGGGGGTCCACCTGGTGAGATGTGCTCCGCTCCGTAGGATCTGGGGAGCACATCGATGGTCCAGGTTGATCGCGAAATAAAACATGTGATTTTAATTATTCCCCGTTAAACTTTATAAAATGGGTTTTTTCGGGTTTTCAAAGGGAAATGAACGGAGGAAAATGGTATTTTTCGGTTTAGCGCCTAAGGACTGAGCAGTCAGTCCAGGCGCTCGAGTATATGGAGGAAAACGGCCCTGGGGCTTAGCTTTAAAGGGCTAAAATGCTAAAAACACATAAAATATGCCATTTATATGATTTCCAATGATTTTTTAGAGGAAAAAGGGTCTGATAAATTAAAAAGTGAGTTTTTAACCTTGGGAAGTGGAATGTGTGAAGGGTTAAAGGGAAAACATATGTTTTTGGGGGGTTTTTATGAATAAAAGGAAAATGGAGAATGATGTAAGTTGGAAGAAAGGGAGGGGAAAAAAAAAGGGGAATGCAGCAGTATTTGACTTGGATTTTTGTAGGATATCAGAGGTTTGAAGAAGGAAACAACAGTAGTAAAGGGTTTTGAACAGAGGGAAAATGCAGGAGGCCTTATAGAGACTTAAAGATCCAACAAGTTTTAGTGGTAAAATTTGTTCCTTGGAGGCTCCCAAGAATCATTTAGCCACCAGCTGATATGATAGGAAAAATATGGGTGGCTAACAACGGCTCCACTTGGGGATGGTGCCTTCTTGAAGGCATCAAGAATTCAGACTTGATTTCTCTGGGATGCTGACTGGTGCCTGATCCATTATTTGCTCTAGCTTTGTTTTGAAAATTAATATCAGTCATGAAAGAAATATGAACTTCATCAATACAACCTCTACCTACCTAATCCTACTGATCTAACATTTTCTCTTCACCAGAGTGCACTTGGATTGGCAGACTCTTTTCAAAACATTTTATTCTTTTGAAAGCATAAAAACTAATATAATTCTACTGCTTATTTCTCCTTGAACTCAGATTAAACAGTGGAGCTCAAATATTTCTCTACCTAATCTACTGTCTGTTGGGATTAAACTTTCCAACAGACTTTCATTCTCTAAATTCTAAGACAAAAATTTAAAAACAGTCAAGTTAAGATTAAGCTGTTTAACTTGCTGTGATCTATGGCATAAAAACAAGCTGCACATAGATTATTATTTGCAGAAAATTAAAAATCAAAATGGAAGGCTTAAGATCTGAAAGTTTCTCATCATGGCCTTCTCTTTTCTTCACAGCTCTGTTTTTGCTTTTGTTTGAGTTGTCTCTTCCTTGATATCTGATTCAGATTTTGGGAAAATTAGAACCAGTTTTTCTCTTTTATGACTCAGAAAATAAAATAGTTTTGAGTCATCTCTTTTTGGAAACTTTGGTTCAGATTTTGAGTTTGTTTGAACCTTCATTTCTATCCTAATCTATCTACTGATAAGCCAAGATTGAACAGTTTGGCAAATCGAATTCACTATCCTATCAACAGAAAATTTAAAGCTAATTAGTCAAGATTAGGCAGTTTGACTAACTAGAAGTGTGTTTTGAGGAGTGGCATTTGAGCTTGCACACTTTCAGATTTATTTCTCTTTTTGGCATGGGGCTTTGCCTTTCTTGTTTTCATTTCTGCCCTCTTTTCATTTTTTCTTCGCTTTTGTATTTTTTGATTTTTCATAACTTTAAATGCAATGGTGGATGAAATATTTAAAATGGAAAAGGTAAAAGGCTTCAAAACATAAAATGGATCAAGAAAAGTAATGCTTAAGCATCCTGGCATTAACATGACCCCCAAAAAATTCTGTTCCATCCAGCTCTTGTAAGAAGAATGCATTGTTTCCAACAACTGAATGAATAGAGTAAGGGCCCAGCCATAGATTGTCAAATTTTCCGTGCTTGCCCTTTTCTTCCCTTCTTGAGTCCCACCTTAAAACTTTGTCCCCAATCGTGAAATTGCTGGCCTTTGTTCTTCTATCAAATCTCTTCTTGATACTATCTTGCTTCTGCAATGATTTGTTATACACTTCCTCTCTGGTTTGCTGAAGATGAATGGTTTGATTTATTCTTCTGATTATGTCATTTTCTTCAGTCTGCAACTCTTGAATTAACTTCATAACTGGCACACCAAGGCTGTTAGGAAAAATTGCATCTGTACCATACACAAGCTGGAAGGGTGACATACCAATAGATTTCTTCAAAGTTAATCTGTCAGCCCAAAGTGCATGGATCAACTTTGTGTGCCAAGACTTTTTATTGTCCTCCAACAGTTTCTTGATTATGTTCACTAAGCTTTTGTTGGAAGATTCTGCAAGTCCATTACCTTGAGGGTAATAGGCTGTGGAGTGTCCCAATGTTATCTGATACTTGTGACAGAATTCAACCATTTTCTTTGATCCAAATGCTGCTGCATTATCTGTGATGATCTTGGTAGGATAGCCAAATCTGGAGAGGATGTTAGTCTCCATAAATTTTATGATAACTGAATCATTGGCCTGCCTACAAGGAATGGCTTCTATCCACTTAGTGAAGTAGTCTGTGGCGGTGAGAATCCACCTATGCTGGGCAGAGGATGGTGGATGGATTTCTCCTATGAAGTCGAGTCCCCACTGTTGAAAAGGAGCTTCAACAGTGATTGGATGTAGAGGAAGGGGTAGCAGTTTTCTTTTGCCTTCGAATAGTTGGCATTTATGGAAAGTAGTGGTCATCTTGTGTACATCAGGAAAAAGAGTAGGCCAATAGAAACCAGCCCTCAGAATTTTGTTGGCTGTTGCCTTCCAGTATAAATGACCTCCACACTCTCCTTCATGGAATTCCTGCTTAACCTTCTCTGCATCAAAATCAGGAAAACATTTAAGCAATACACCACTTGCATTTTTCCAATAAAGACATTTATCAAATATGCAATAGTTTACAGCCTTTAACTTTAGGAATCTTGCCTTTGTTTTTGATAAACGAGGAGGTGTATTCAGATTAAGAAAAACATAAACAATATCCGTATACCAAGGAGAATTCACAAAATGGTCTTCAACAATGGGAGCTGAGAATTCTTCTTGGTCATCCAAAGCATTAATCATATTAATATCAAGAACTTCACAATTTGACTCGGCCATTAATTTAGCTAGGCCTTGGCCTTTGATGAGCTTGGTGGGTTTTATCTCTAAATCATATTCAAGAATAACAGCAATCCACTTACCTCTCTTACCATCTGGGTCCTGTGTTAGGATGTCTTTAACAACTGAATTTGGGACAAAGGAAATAATGTGTGAGTGGAAAGGCATCTTGAAGGTCTCTAGCCCTCTCAATGGCATCATGCATGGTAATGGGCTTGGTATATTTTACCAACCCATGAAGAGGTTCATCCGCACTATCTATGAACATATGCACCCTCCTTGCTACTGAAAAAATCGAGAACCATAATAGATAATATCAAGAATTAAAAAAAATGTAAGACTAGTATTACTCTGATTGTTTCAACTTTGCAAGGCTCATGAAAGGTGCCTTTGGATCTCTTCTATCAAATATTTCCACCGCCCTTCTTCTAGTGAACTCGAATAAGTCATCGATTGGCATGATCCAATGTAGACAAGCCATGGACCCACTAGTCATGTGATTCATCTTCAAAGTGAAGCACTCGCAATCTTGATAGCTTCCATTTCAGGGGACCTTTTTCAGCCGAAAGTAGATTTCAATCTTTTCTACCCATGCATTGCGTGAAATTTTGGATGACCCATCAAAATTGGGTAGTAAGAATCTGCCCCATAGAGTGATGTCGATCATGATTCACGAATGAATCCACCATCTCTATGTTGATGCCTTGGTCTTCATTTATCCTTCAAATGACGTAACTCTTGAAAACCCAAACTCGATCTTTGAATCTTTGACTCTAAGACTCATATTATTCAAATTAGTCTTAAAGGGATGCTTTTTCTCGTGGCCCTTCATTTCCCAAAGCCAAAAAGGTAGGCATAGTGGAGCATTGGGAAACTTGTGGGCTCGATTCATTGGTTGATCATTCTAGTGGTGAGATATGCCAAAGTTTTCTCCAAGATGAAATATCTTAGGAGATTCTTTTATTCTATCCAGCTTTCATCCCTTTGATCTATCCGGAAAGATCTTGCATGGCTTTCAAAATATTTTTTTGCAAACTCCTCTCCTTCTTTATCACTTCCCAGCTTGTGGGCTTTACTCTTGTCTTGATCATCATTGGTGTAATCAAATTTATTCTATCTTATATTTAGATACCTCCTCTCTCTATCGGTAAGAAGCTCATATTATTTTGTAGATATATTGGTTCTTCATAAAATCACTGTGCTATGCCAAGATAGTTGCTCTCGATACCACCGTAATATCCCAAAATGGGACTTCTTAGGAAGGCATGTATGAAAAACACATTTTTTTCAGGGAATGTATGCTACAGGATTGGAAAACAACCCTTGGAACCCTTAGATATGAAAATATAAGACATGAATCTAAGAGGAAATCGAAACAAATCCTTCTAGGAGAGGTAAATGATCTCCCACACCTAGTACAACTAGAAAATGCCCAAAAAATGGGACCGCAACACTAGTTGACAATACTTCACAAAAAATAACGCAATTCAGCAAAGTAGTAGTAGGAGATTAATATGGAGGCTCAATATGATTATTTATAACAAAAAAATCAAAGTTATATTGAAGCCCTTTCATTATAGAATAGAAAGAGGAAGACATTACATGAAGAAATGCTCAAAATAAGAGGTCGCAACCACAAAGATATGTGCACGTATAAGCTTGACATCATTATTTTATTAGATGAAAAGAGTTGCAGATTAAAATTCATATCAAGAGAATATCAATGTAAAAAAAATATAGATCTATATCAGATCCGTACACTATAGAGTCTCCTCTTCAAATGTCTCCTTGGGATTTTCAGAAAAATGAAGTACGTGGAGTAGATCCGAGATCTAATGCACATTGATCTACATAATGATTTAGGATTTCTGAAGAAAATACATCAATATTCAGATCATATCTAAATGGAACATGTATTAGATCTCGTAATCCAAGGATCACCACACGTGAAGGGCAGATTCCCAACACTAGATATCTCTCCTCCTTGAAGTGCCAAAAGACCCTCGCAACTTTCTCCTTGCAAATAATGCAAATCTAGAATATGGACTGTGCTATTGGCTCTAGAACATGATGTGGCCTCAAGCCAATATTTGAAAATGGGCTCTCCTCATCCAATACTCTTTTTCCAGGGGATAGAAGGCTCTCCCATCGAAAAGATTCACTAGAATGGCCTAGATCCGGGTATATCTAGCCTCCACTTGCTTGCATCTTACAAAAGACAACCAAACCCTCAACAGGATTTGCATTGTAGTTGGAAGAAGATCTTGGAAAAAATGCCCGATAGTGGTCAAGAAATTCAAGACTCCTCCTTGAGCTACTCAATGGAAGAGGTGGGATTCCCGATCGAGAACACCCTTGTGCTAAACAACACTATTATATGCTAAACAGCCCAAGAGAATAAGAAATGTCTAAACAGAAAAAAATATTTAGAAATAATATGGTCTTCAACAACCCTCTCATGTTGTCCTTCTCTTCCTTAAATAAGATGGGAACCTTGCCAAACCCTAAACCATCTCAATGATTTAGTCGCATTCACATGTGTAGCCTCCAACTAAGACTGCGTTGTACCTCTAGGAGATTCAATGTATCTAGACATCATTGTTGATTTAGTCCAACTGACCCTGACCAAATGTCTTAATCCACACATAAGGGTGTTTTATTAAGGCAACCCATATTTAGCCTTGTTCACATGGGCATTGATTTAGTTTTGCAGATTTAGGAGTCTTATTGGTCCTCCTTTACAATTTAATTCACGCAAAGCAAGAAAATGAAAACAAAATTACATATTCCCATTAGCTTGTGCTAATTAGGAATTATTACAACGACTTAAGTTTGCAACTTATGCAACTTACTTTATGCATCTATGTGACTTACTTTAGACCTATGTGACTTACTTTGTGACCTATGCGGCTTGACTTTGTGACTTTGTGACCTATGTGACTTACTTTGTGACTTTGGGACCTATGTGACTTACTTTGAGACCTATTCTACTTTGCGACCTATGCGACTTACTTTGGAATCTATGCGACTTACTTTGCGGCCTATGCAACATAATTTGTGACTTTGCGGCCTATGCGACCTTATGGCCTTGCGAAATTATGACCTTTGTGAATTTAAGGAAGCTCATATATCATCCATGTGTTATAAGGCAGCTCATAACACTAGAAAATACATGAGTAAAAAGGTGCACCAATACTTGAAAAATCATTCATTCATCTTAAAGGATCATATTCATAGCACAACCACATAGGAGACTTCCGTCAGATTCAATAGTGAGATACAATAACACTTATTTGTATTCATCAAAATGCATACATTAAATAAGAAACAATGTCTCTCCAAAATTCCAAAACCAAAAATTTCCATTACAAAATCACTTGAGGATGTACATATACGTCAGGATGACTCTTGGGTTGCCCGTGGCCTTTGGTCTCCCCTTGACTCTTGGTCTTTCTTGCAGCCAAGGGTTTCTTGTGACCTAGGCTACCTTACGACCTATATGAACTATGCGAGGCCTATGAGTCCTATCCAAAATTTGTGACATTTGTGACTATGTGATTATGCAAACTTTGTGACTATGCGGCCTTGTGACCTATGCAACCTATGCGGACCATGAATCCGTTGCGGCCCATGTGACCTATGCGACTTATGCGACCTTGATACCTTTGCAACCTTGTGACTTATGCAACCTTGTGATCTATGCGCCACTTTGTGACCTATGCTTTTCTTTCCTCGAATACAATTGTTTCCTTGTTGGATGTGGATCCAAGCCACATTTTCTTGGTGTCCTATAAAGAAGATGAAACAAGAAAATTAATTTACAAAAGTTATAATTTTAATGCGGGATCAATAAATAGATAAAAGGACTAACATTTATTCACTCTAGGAGCATGAATGAAAAAATAATCCAAATTAATTTGTTATAAATTGCATGGATGGATCAGCTCATGCTTCACTTTGGAAATCAAATTGAAATTTAGAAATTTAATGGAACCACCAATCGTGACTTTAATATTTTTAGTTTCCCATGGTGATGATATGATTTTATATCTATTTCCTTGAAGCGATATGTGAAAAGAGTTTTAGATAGTGAAATTTTATTCAAGGCATGTTCGGATTCTTAATCAAAATAATTTAGGGTTTTAGAGGTGCAGAGGAGATCCAACCTTTTCCATATGCTAATGAACATCAAGCCTTTCCCTGACCATCAACACAAGGTGTATCCACCTTGTTTCAATTCACATGCCAGATAAAAGGGCATTGCAGGTGCATAGGACTTGTAATGCATCACTAAAACCCTGAAAACCTTAACGCACATGTTGAGATGGGGGAAACCAATCATGAACCCGAGGGAAATTATATTTAATGATATTATCATGATGTCATGAAATGTATATTAGAATGTATTCTAGGGTAATATGAATTAGGTAAAATGGGAATGGGATCACTCTCTTGAGAAATTAGGGTTTCTACCAAACCTTAGCACAACCAGCATAATGCAAGCCAGACTAAAGACTTATCTGTCTAAGCTCGATGTCCCCAATGATTGGTGATGATTAATATGGGAAACCTAGATTCAAATCCATGGAGGAACTCTCAATTCTCTTTGCAGTAGAAAACCTCGAAACCCTAGTGCACTCATGAGAAAACAAGACAAGTGGGTGCGTTGTGAATCGTATGAATGGGCACAATGACAGGGTTTGGTAGGAATAGTTCATGGGGATACTAACTGACCAAAGTGTTACACCATTTTTGGTCATCTAACCTACTATCATTAGATGAATCCAAGTACACCATGTAAGACCAATTTTACCCTAAGTAAAATTGCTTTCACTATGTGAAATAACTTAGTAAAACACCTTTATTAAGTTGTTTATGGTCTAAACAGGAAACCCCAAAAGGAAATAATAAAGAAATCTATATTTGTTTATATTTCCTCAAGGAATAATTAGTTAAACATCAATTTAATTATTATTCCTGGTCATATTTAACCCAAAACAAGGAAATCAATTAAATAAATCCTTATTTATTTGATTATTTCCTAGAATAAGTTATTTAATCCTTATTTAAATAATATTCCTAGTTAAATTTGACTAAATCATTTATAAATAATTAAATAAATCATTATTTATTTAATTATATTTCCACCATTTCCTTAAAATAATAAATAAATCATTTATTTATTTATTATTTATAAATAAATGAATTGACCCAAGTCAAAAATCCTTTCCCCTCCAACAAATATAATAAAATATTCCTAAAAGGTGGTTCTAGAATTTGGTTAATAATATTTTATTCATGCACCAAGTTCTAGACCACCCTAATATTTTGTTATAAATAGAAGGGTTTTCCCATTCATTTGTCACCTTTCATTGCATTAGATCACTCTGGATCTATACTCTTGGTCTGACTTTGAGCCATTATCATTGTCACATTTTTTATCATTTGCTTTGTGAGCTCCCTTTGAGTTCTATGTTTGTCTAGGTTTTCTACACCAACAAGAGAGAGAAGTTTTAGATCTGAAATGTTGAGGACTTTCAAGAACCCATCCCATTGAGGAGAATTGGAAACACCTTTCTTGTTTTCCTCTCAGGTGCCCCTTTAATACAAAAATTCTTTCAAATATATTGTTCTTGTATTATCTATTGGATGCATGGAGCAACATTTCATTTTCACTGCTTAATGTCTTTTATGCATAGATCTGGATTTGTGCAGCTTTATTTGGATCAACTAACTGCAGATTTAAAGATATTGGAAACCATAATTGATGTTAGGGCTATTTTTTATGTGTAGCTAAAGTGGTCTTTTTCCAATGAAAGATTCATACTAACACAGCAACGTTCAAAACAAGAATGGGCTTCGTAAGCAGAGGGGGGACCCAAAATTTTCAATATGCCCAAAACTTTTGGTGGTGTTGTAACAACTACACCACGAACCTTCATATTTTGGGACTTATTTGTAGGGCATCAGTCGTCCATCACTTTCCTTCTTGAACCATGTCATTGATGTCATCCTTCCTTTCATCGAACAGTGATCCATTAGACCATATTTGGATTTTCCTCATACAACTACCTTTTCCACTTCATGTATCCTTCAAGATCTTCCATTATTTCACATGAGTGTTAGTTGTAGATGACATCAACACTTTTATTTAGGTATCTATATATCAACCCATCTAGATATTGTTCACTAAAATAAAAAATGAAGTCAAATTAAAGTTACCTATTGTGATGGCCCCTCATCATGGAATCTTCGTGTTGTAACATCATCATCCTACATACATATTGAAGCATCTCCAAGATATTCATTTCTCAAGGGTCTTCTTTCTTTCCATTCTTTCCTAAGGCCTTCATATATATCCCATGGAGATAACATAGCCAAATATTTTAGTAATTTGATGTTTATTTCATTTTCCATGTGACCATAGTTGCATCTTTCACTATCTCTTATTTTCCTTATTCACATATTGTTTCCAACGAACTACCAAACATAGTTCCTTCATCTTTTCCAACCACCTCATATTTCATATGAGGACATATTATGTTGATTTCATCTAGTTAATATGTGAAACATAACTTCAATGCATCTAATAAGAAGAGAACCCTTTCTTTTGATCATACTCATGAGGTAGAGTATCTATACCAGATATTTCCAACCATATGATGACATGAACTAACTTATCAAACATTGTACTGATGGCCCCTCATCATGACATATTCTTGTTGCAACATCAACATCCTGCATACATATTTACAAATCTCCAAGATATTCATTTTTCAAGGGTCTTCTTTCGTTCCAGAATTTCCCAAGGCCTTCATATATTTCCCATGGAGATATCATAGACAAATATTTTAGTCATTGGACGTTGATTTCATTTTCCATGTGACCATATTTTCATCTTTCATGATATCTTCTTTTACTTATTCACATATTGTTTCCTAGGAACCCCCAATCATATTTCCTTCATCTTTTTCAATCACCTCATTTTTCATATGAGGACATATTATTTTGATTGCATCTAGTCAATATGTGAATGTAATATTCCTAATTAGCCCAAGCTAAAAGGAATATTCAATTTTTCTTTGTTTTATGTTTTCATGAATAAAATTGTAAAGGAGGATCAATAAAACTCCTAAATCAACAAAATAAATCAATGCCCCATGTGAACAAGGCTAAATATAGGCTACCTTAATAAAACACCCTTATGTGTGAAATGGATTGAGACATTTGACTGGGTCAATAGGACCAAATCAATAGCATTTTCTAGATACATTGAATCTCCTTGATGTACAGCACAGTTTTAGTTGGAGGCTACACATGTGAATGGAGCTAAATCATTGAGATGGTTTAGGGTTTGGTAAGATTTCTATCTTATAAAAGGAGGAGGAGGAAAAAAAGAGAAGGGTTGTTGATGATATTATATTTATGACTATATTTTCTATTTAGAAATACATCATTCTCTTGTTGTTTAGCTGAGAATAGTGTTGTTTAGCACTGGGTGTTCCTAGTCGAGAATCCCACCTCTTCCATTGAGTAGCTCTTGGAGGAGTCTTGTACATCTTGTCCACTATCAGGCATTTGGCCAAGCTTCATATTCCAACTAAAACGTAGATCCTATTGAGGGTTTGGTTTTCCTTGTAAGCTGCAGCAAGTGGAGGCTAGATCTATTAAAATATAGGCCAATCTAGAGCCCATTTTCAGTGGGAAAGTCTTGTATCCCATTGGCAAGAGTGTTCTGGACCTTTGGAGCTTCAGATATACATCTTGGCATCATGCCAAACTGTTCTTCAAGTCAAAAACACAGTTTATCTTCCAGGACTGCATTATCTGCAACGAGGAAAGTTGCAGGGTGTTTTGGCAACTATTGAGGAGTGATCGCTAGTGTTGGGGATCTGCCCTTCACTGTGGTGATCCATGGATTTTTGTTCTTATCCATGTCATATTCAGATCTGTTCTGAATACTCCTGTATATGCTTCAAAAATTCTGAATAGATCTGCAGACCTGCTGCATAGAATCTCAGATCTACTCCATGTGCTTCATGTATTGCTGAAAACCCTAAGGGGTATGTAAAGTAGAGACTCTATAGTGTATGGATCTATCATATATCTAATTGTTCATGCATTATTTAGGTCTAGATCTAAGTTTTAATATCTAGCTGCTGTATGCTCTATAAAATAACGTTGTCAAGCCTTTTTGCAGTCAATACATGTGTTGCAACACCTCTTTTTGAGGGATTTCTTCTACTTCAGTATTATATTTCCTGTTGTACATTGTATGGGCCTCATTATGGATCTGCTTTACTAGTATATACATGAATTTTGAGCCTCCATGTTGGCCTCCTATTTTTTCTTAGCCAAACTACGTTATTTCTAAAGCAGTATTGTTGCATATTACACAAACATTCTGGGTGTTTTCCAAACATACTAGGTGGGAGGTTTTTTTACCTCACCTAGTTTGATTTTTTTTTCTCCTCTGGATTTAGATGATATATCTCTTAGATACAAGGGACTCATGAGATGAAATTATACCATTGCACATAATTCGAATAACTGCTTATTCCTTAACATGCATTGTTGACAATCCCAAATTTGGGGATATTATGAAGGGTATCGCAGTGATCATCTGCAATAACTCGTGCTTTTCTGAAGAGCGAATATGTTCACAGAAGAAGATGAGCCTCTCACTCATGCAGAGAAGAGGCATTCAAAAGAAAACTAAGAAATGTGATTACGTAAGACAAATAAAACAAAGGTGAAACTCCCTTATCCGAAGGTTAGTGTGCCTAAGAGTTCTCTAACACTCTTTCTCAAGCTATGCATGAGCTGAAGGAAGAAATCCGGGGAATGAGGAGGGAAAGACATGTAGTTCCCTCAAGAATATTTTCACATCAAGGAAGCCCCAGTACTTCTTATTATGTGTGTGATCATTCAGCCACACAACCTGATCTACAACATTGTAACATGCCTACTTTCTTGTCTAATGAAGAAGGAGAAGAAGGAAAACCAAAGGAGGAAACTCTTGGTGAATATCTCTAAGAGTATGAATCTTAGTCAAAGAGATTCAAAGAGCATCTCAGTTTCCCAAATTTCTATCAGCTTAAAGAAGAAAGGAGATCCTATAGCTATAGTAGAAGAAGAGGGTGCATGCAGCCCACTTTGGGTAGATTTTCTCTACCTACTTTCGATGGATCACCCAAGAGCTCAGCCCAATATTGGGTAGGGAAGCTTGACACATATTTCCAAGCTAAACCAAGTTTCAGAAGAAGGAGCCATGAGAGTAGAAGAGCTGCATCTTCAAGGTAACGCTTATGCCTCGGTGGCTATTTGAGTCCTTTCCTTGAAAAAATGTAAATATCTCTTCTTATGCAAAGTTCACTAGGAGGTTAGTGAAAAGATTTGATTTGAAATATTTTGAAACTTCCTTGAGGGAGAAAATAAAGCCCAAGGAATCTAAATCTTTACATTATTTGGAAGAATCCATAAATCCAACTCCATTTCTAAACAGTTTTGAAAGGGTTAAGATCTCGTTGCATATTTTTCCAAAGGCAAAATCCCCACTTCAGACAAGAACTCTTTTCTCAAGGAGAAGACAGGGAGGGTTCCTTATTAAATGGGAGATCAAGGAAAAGGGTCTCTTAGTGATGATGCACTCTCCATTGATAATGAGAAGGGGGAAGAGAGAGCATAGAATATCCTCCGATGCTCTGTGACGATAGAAGGATATCTATTTCTATTGAGAAATGGAGATGAAGCAATTGCTTCCACTAGAGGGGCTCTTGCATCTTTGCAAGAAGTTCCAAGGAATATTACATATGGAGAACATGAGGAGCATGTGTCTAGGATGTTAGAAAATGAGACGGAACAAAGGAGGGGTCACAAAGGTCGACATAGCAAAGGATGACCCACTTTTGCATGGAAGAAAGGACGGAGCAAAAGCTTCAATCAAAATCACTCTTGCATCTTTAAGAGTGATACCACATTACCATGGGACTTCCACAAAAAAAAGAGATGGAATTTCATAGTGGAAGCAAGGGTATGATGATCCCATATGATTGGCATGTAAGAAAGAACCACGAGACATCATTATCTTATGGTAAAACACCTAGGAGACCACATTATTCAGATTTGGTTTGCAATATGTCTCACATCTTGATGCTCCATTTATTAAGGGAGCATTAGAAGATTACAATACAAGTCTTGAGAGTGTTAAAGGAGATCAAGGAGGAGGGAAATATTTCCGCACCATCACCATTGTCCACTCTATCATCTCATACTGCATTGAGGAAGGAGGCTGCAATATTTGAAGATAACACCATCATGGGGCAAGGAGGGAGATCCTTGATTATGAAAACTCAGAAGATAATCTCACTTGGAGAGAGATCTTCCATACATGATAGAAGATGGTGGCTACACATGCATACTTTGGCAAGACCAAGGGGGATTTTGGATAGATGATAACCTCCCATGGGAGACTAAATTCCAAGAATCTCCATCTTCATTTGAGCATGTGCATGTGCAAATAGGGCAGCAAGGAAGGAATACCAACCTTCCATCATATACCTTTGGCATGGGGAATACCAAGGAGGAGAAGAATGGAAGGGAAAGCCTTCCAACACACACCTTTGGCATAGGAGATGTCAAGGATAAGGTCAACAACATGACATAAATTTCCGTTGATACATCATCAGCTATTGTCATTGTTGAGCGATGTAGATTTTTATTGGAAATCCAACCGCTAGTGGATTATTCCAAAGATCTTCGCACATGTATGATACTTGATGACCAACTACATGAGAGGGCTACTTAGTCCAAGAAGGAGTTATCTATAATCATGGTAGGGTATTATTTTCTAGAGCTTCTAAGCTCAAGTAGAAGATACTACAAGGAGACTACAAAGATTTTTGTTTCAGCCATATGTATTCCATGAGGATCTACAACATCATCATGAGGAGCTTTGATTGGGAAGGCTTGAAGGAAGAACTATATAAACATTTCCAAGAATGCATGAACTATGTAGAGTTGGGGAAGCAACAAGAATCTATGACAGAGTTATTTCAGCCATCTCTTCCTATCCTAGAAGGAGGAGGAAGATCCATACACCCCTCCACTTGTATAAGGAGAACTTTGGGTGAAGGACATACATATGTAAAACATGTTTTATTTTATATTTGTATTCATTTTTTTCACTATTTTTATGTAGGCCATGACTCCAAGGAGGAGTGATATATCTTGAAGATATCATGGCAAACATTGGGCCACTAAAAATTCTGAATTCGGCGACTCCCTTGATGTGAAAAGGGAGATTTTCTTTCATGATGGGTGTTTCCCTAAGGCACCAAACATATCTCTCACCTTCAACAATAGTGAGATGGCTTAGGAAGCAAGTCAGTGGTGGGAAAACCACTTACCATGTCATGATTTGAGGCAGGCAGGGAGATGCACACTACATTGGTACCATATGTGGGACTATGACCCACCTCTACATGCTCAAATTTATGTTTACTTGTATAGAGTTTTGCTTCCATACCTTGATGATATAGTTTTATTTTTTATGGGTATGCATGGAGGAAGGATGGGGAGCATGTATGTACCTCATGGGATGGAGACTCTCCATGTACCTTATGCTACATGTTTCAGGGGAGAGTATTGGTTCATCCATGTTTGTTTCATGTGAGTTCTTAACTCCTTGTGGGATGGATTATGTACATCTCATAGTGAATTTGGAGGAACAATTCATGGAGGGTTGGATTTGTGAACACTTAGACTATGAAGGAAACTTTATCCTTGATGGTGTCACCAAAGGAGGAGGAGAAGAGTTGCAACACTCACCCTATCGCTTTCTTAAGAACAAGAAAATTTTTTGGAGGGGAGGACTATAATATTCCCAACTAGCCCAAGCTAATGGGAATATACAATTTTGTTTCATTTTCTTATTGCATGAATACAATTGTAAAGGAGGATCAATAAAACTCCTAAAAACAATAAAATAAATCAATGCCCCATGTGAACAAGGCTAAATCTAGGCTGCCTTAATAAAACACCCTTATGTGTGAAAGGGATTGAGACATTTGACTCGGGTCAACAAGACCAAATCAACAACACTTTGTCTAGATGTAATGAACCTCCTAGATGCACAACGCAATTTTAGTTGGAGGCTACACATATGAATGGAGCTAAATATTTTAGATGGTTTAGGGTTTGACAAGATTTCTATCCTATCAAAATGAAGAGGAGGACATCAAGGGAGGGGTTTTTGATTATATTATATTTCTAAATATATTTTCTATTTATACATATATCATTCTCTTGGTTGTTTAGCGAGAGAATAGTGTTGTTTAGCACCGGGTGTTCCTCATCGGGAATCCCGCCTCTTCCATTGAGTAGGTCTAGGAGGAGTCTTTCTTGTCTTGTCCAATATCAAGCATTTGGCCAAGCTTCATCTTCCAACTACAAATCAGATCCTGTTGAGGGTTTAGTTTTCCTTGTAAGTCGCAGGTAATTGGAGGCTAGATCTACTCAGATCTAGACCATTCTATTGCCTCTTTTCGGTGGGAGAGTCTTCTATTCCATTGACAAGAGTGTATTAGCTAATTGGAGCTTAGATCTACATCTTGGCATCAAGAAAAAAATATTCTTCAGGTCTACAACACGCTTTATCTTCCGGGGATCGTATTATCTACAAAGAGAAAATTTGTAGGGTGTTTTGGCAACTATTGTGGAGTGATCTCTAGTGTTGGGGATATTCACTTCACTATTGTGATCCATGGATTTTTTTTCTTATCCATGTCATATTCAGATCTGATATGAATACTCCTATATATGATTCAGAAATTCTGAATAGATCTACGGATCCGCTGCATAGAATCTTAGATCTACTCCATGTGCTTCATATATTGTTTGAAAAACCCCAAGGGGTATGTAAATTAGAGACTCTATAGTGTATGGATCTGTCATATATCTAACTCGTTCATGCATTATTCATCTCTAGATCTAAGTTTTAATCTCCAACTATCATATGCTCTATAAAATAACGTATTCAAGCCTTTTTTGCAGTCAATACATGTGTTGCAACGCCTCTTTTTTGAGGGATTTCTTCCATTATTGTCTTATATTTCCCTCGTTGTACATTGTATGGGCCTCATTATGGATCTGATTTACTGATGTATACATGAATGTTGAGCCTCCTTGTTTTCCTCCTATTGTTGCTCGGTTAAACTACGTTATTTTTCATGCAGTATTGTTGCATATTGCTACGACCCCCATTCTTCGGTGTTTGCCAGCCATACTAGGTGTGGGAGGTATGTTTACCTCACCTAGTGTGATTTTTTTTCTCTCCTCCTGGATTTAGATTCTATATCTCTAGATCTAAGGGATCCATGAGATGAAATTAAATTTCATTGCACATACTTTTAAAAAATGTGTTATTCTAATATGCATTGCCGACAATCCCAATTTGGGGATATTACGATGAACCATGCCTTCAATGCATCTAATCAAAAGATAACCCTTTATTTTGATCATGCTCATGAGGTAGAGTATATATCCCGGATACTTTGCAACTATATGATGACATGACCTAACTTATCAAACATAATCATACATACCTCTTTCCTTCTTTTTGGTCATCTATACTTTCTTCAACAACTTCGTTTCCTTGATTGAAAGTATTTCAACCATGTCAACATGCTGCATTCCTTTTTCATCATAACGTCATTCTTTCAATAAATGAATCCCATCCAATGTGCAATTCTTAAACGAGACATTTTCTACTTCCAAGAGATGAATCTTATAATGAATATTCCAACATAAGATCTGGGTTGTCCTCATCTTGAAAACGCTCTTTCCCGGTGATGTATGATGAGCTTCACATACTAGATGGTTTTCTTCTACCCATAAGTACTAATTATGCTTTTAGTGAGGCTATCAAGAGTTACTTCCTTTTTAATGATTTATGTCATAGAATTCTACTTTTGCTATCTTTCAAGATTCTTATGATGATGTCTTGAGCTCTTGCTTTAATTGTATGCTCCTATGATGTCATCTCCAAAAATGATGCATCCTATCATGCTTCTAATTATTCCTACCATGATAACCGTTTTTTACAAAAAGCTAAAAAGAACTAGGTGGAGAGGACTTGTCTTAATCATAGTATATATCTTTTACTTCTTCCTTCTTAGATTTATTCTTTTCAACTTCTTCCACTTCTTTGGTGACATGGGATTATTATCTTCCTCTTTTGTTATCGTCCTTCTCGAATTTTGAACAATCTCTTTTGTAATGCCCATATTCTTAACATCCATAACATTGAACCTTTTCCATATTCTTCTTCCTATTCTAAGAACCAAACTTTCCAAACTTCCTATTTCTCTTTTCCATGGCAACATATGCTTGAGTGCTTGAGTTTTCGCATATTATCCTACATCACCTTTTGTCTTCAACCCGTTTTCTTCAATTTTGCATAGTGACCATAGTTCATTGAATGGAGTAGCTTCCTTCTTCCCATATATGCTTGATGCAAAGTTACCCCCATTAATTCAATAGTGCATTGAGTACTATAGTAGTCATTTCCTTGTCGGACATTATCTCTTTGAACTATTATAGTTTGGCCCTTATCTTAGACACCCTCATAATGTATGAGGTTATTCCTCCTCCTTTTGACATATTCATCTTGTAGAGTTCTTGTCCTAACGAGATCACTTCTCCTACGGTGCTTACGAAGAAAAATTCTACAAGTTTGTCATATATTCCTTTTTATGTTTTTAATTTTGATACATAGGGAATGAGTGGATTTTTTCAAGGATTATATGAGAATCCTTTGTACCCTTCCCCTTTCATGTACTTTGCAAGTGCTTTAGCTTCTTACTTCATAGGTTTAGTGATTGAGCCCTTAACATCTTCCATGAATTAATTTTATATGAGGTTCACATTTTTCCTTTTCTTCCATGCAAGAAAGTTTGATGACCCAACCAACTTGTTTCTCTCGTTGATATAGATTTAGATGTGGACATAAAGAAACATAAATATACTTACTTCTGAGTATATTCACTTATGAAAATATCTTCAACTTGTTTCATTTTTTATTTTAATGATGATATGATAGAGGAATATTTCCTTTTGATGAATATATATTCCTTTAAAAAATATCCTTCATCTAAGATGAGGGAGATTACCTTGAATATTTTATGACAATGACACCTTTGATTTTACTTCCCTTGGATGAGTAGGCTTCAAGATGCTTAGGTTTGTATACCTTTCTTTGAGTAAAAAATAGGGTCTTTGAGGTCTTATTCTTTGAAGTAATGATAGAGTGATGCTCTCAAGAATGCTTTGAGGAATTATTCCTTTATAGAACTAGGGTTTTGATACTTCCTTCAAGATGAAGATTTAGTCCTTGTCTTTGAAGTGACTTTGAGATGAGAGGTCCCTTTTGATGGTTGATGCTATTGATGATCTTCTAGAGCTTAGATACTTGAGTGTCCTTCTTTCAGCTATCCTTCCTTGATTTTTTTTCACCTTATCTATGATACCATGTTGCAAAATAAAGGGCAGCCAAGTGAGGTGATTTCTCTCACCTGATAACTACTTGTGAAGATTTTTTACTTTTCTTACTTAGTTTATTCTTTAGCTTGATTAATATTTTGTTCTCTTCATCAAACATATATGAAAAGATAAATAAAAAATGAGAAAAAATGACACAAAATATAGGAAATTACATAAAGAAAAATGAGACAAAGGACATAAAATATAGGCAACCATCCAGGGGAAAAAACCTCTCCAATATTGAGAAGAAAACCCATAAAAGTCTTCTTCTTATAGAATCTTCAATTGACAAATTCCAAGATATAGAACCTTGACCAAGAACCTCTCCAAGAACAAGTCACAATTCTTCCTTGAACAACTCTTCTTCCTTCTAAGTCAATCTTGGTCAAAATGACTACTACACTATCGATTTCGGATTATCTTCAATTTTTGGCCTCTTATTGCATTCCCCTGCAATTTTCGGCCCGCCCTGCAATCACAAAAAATATCACAAAATTACAAGTGAGACAAACCGATTCTTCCCAATCAACAAGTGTTCAACAAGTGTTAATTAAATCTGAACTTACCCGGGATTCTATCCCGAGATAATGGATCAATCGAGAAAATTACAAGTACAAAATACTTTGGACTTGGTCCAAGTGTATTATGCACTAGATTTTTTCCCTGGGATCCAGGGGATGATGGATCAAATGAGAAAATTACAAGTACAAAATACTTTGGATTTGGTACAACATATTAAGCCCTAGATTTTCCCTCAATCTCCTTGGTTGATCTAGATCTCGAATGCTAAAATTTGCACATCCTTAGACCCTACATGCTAGATTATGAAACTTCTTACACTCCTTACTTGAGAAATCCCTCTCTCAAAGCCTAGTGTCACTATATGGTGTATCTTTATTCCCTATTTATCCTTGCTTTAATAACTTTACACTGAGATAAATCCCCTAACCATAATCGCCAAAGTGACTAATGACAAAGCTAAATTCCCAACCCTAATTTCGAAAGTGATTAACGACCAAGATTAGATCTCACCTCACTTGAGATAAATAACTAAGGTTAAATTACTTTATCTTTACTAAGTTTCTTTAGCTCAAGTAGCCAACATAATTAATTAAGTTCTTCAGCTATGTTTAAACTCGAGGCTAAGTTACATTAACAACTTTCTGGAACTTGAGCAAGTGTCCTAAGGATATTTTAGGTGAATTTTGATTCCCTAGACACTTAGACTTGTGAAAAAAGTAACTTCCCTGTAATACATACATCAACTCTACCTCTTAGTGAGGGAGGCACTTCTTCCACCTAGAACGGGCTTCAATCTTGGAACCGCATCTGCTAACATAGCTTCTTCCTTTGAACTAGAAGGCTTCCTTACCACTTGGTTTAGAAACTTGATTCCTTCTACCCTAGATGGGTTTATAAAAGCGTCTTCCTACTAAATATCCTATAAGGTCATCCCATACCAAGATATTTTATTGACGGAATTGGGGAAGATGCTCGACAACTCTCCACTCGAACTCGAAGGTTGACTCCCTCTTAACCCGCTCAACCTTCAAAGTTACTTGTGCCTTGTTTATATACTTATTTCCATTGCTCAAATAGGCTAGTATTTTAGCCTATATAGGTTTATTTCTCTAATCGTAATGGCATGGCCCTCATTAGAGCTAGATCCCATAGGTCTAATTAGTTCTTGTCTATTCTAAGACACTACATAGAACCTCTTCTTCTTTATCATATATATTGAGGTTAAACTCAACCTCGAGTTTTGGAACCCAAAACATGTCCTCCACCTTCATCCTTCATCCCCGACTCGAGATGGAATATCATTAATCCAACCCCCTTCATCTGCATGTTTGATATTTCACATGCAATTATATGTCCCACTCGGTTAGGGTTTCAAAAAACTCGTTGTTCCCTTGTCATATGTCATGTGACTACACTATTTAGTAGCCATGCACCAATTGGTAAGGTGCATAAGGAAAGGTAGGAAACAAGTGTGAAGTCGGTTTCAAACTTCACGGGAGAAATATTCATGAGATTTTGTTGATACGACTCAGTTGATTGTGTACTATTTCCACCCTTCTTCCTCTTTGTACTGCTGTGAAGCATAGTGTCATGTCTTATGAGAAGAAAAAAAACTTTACCTTAGTTAAGTACTCCTTCTTTGGTTTTGAGGTTTACTCAAACAACTATTTTTCCTCTGTCATATACCATTTTACTACACTATTTAGTAGCCATGCACCAATTGGTAAGGTGCATAAGGAAAGGTAGGAAATAAGTGTGAACTTAGTTTCAAACTCCTTGGAAAACTCTTCTTGAGCTTTTTTCACGATGTGGCTCCGATTGATCGTGTACTATTTCCGCCCTTCTTCCTCTTTGGACACCGTGAAGCATAGTGTAATGTCTTATTGCAGGGAAAAAACACTTGACCTAGTCAAGTCCTCCTTCTTCTTTGGTTTTGAGGTTTACTCAATCCTCTTGCTTGAACCTTTTCCTTTACTCATAGTTGCCTAAATATCAAGAGAAATATTGTCCTCATCCCCCACTCGTGCGTTTCCTACTAGATAATGAATTTTCCAAGATTTCCTTTTAAGTGAAGTCATACCAAAGTATTCTCCAATTAGGGAATTTTTCTCGTGTTATAACACTTGTCACAAAAGTAGCCCATTTTTTCGTCACTCGTAAAGCCGATAAAGTCTATCCTTACAAGCTCCTCCTCTCCTCATTTGACATGACTACCCAAATATCTCTAAGGTCACCTAGAACTTTCTAAATCCTAGTGGGATATGATGCCACTATGTGTAGTCTAGTCATATCGGTGTTTGATAACTTTTTCCTTCCACACCAACCCATTAGAGTGGTCCACATCTCCTTGGAACTCTTCTTTCTTGATATTTTGAGGGATCACGTGGTCCTTCACCACATCAATGATGATATGTTTGGATTTCAAATCGTTCAAAATGATGATACGCCCGGCTTTCAAATCCTTCAAATTATGGTCGGCTATTGTTGAATCATCTGTAGGAGGTGTAACTTGAGTTTCTACAAACTACCATAGGTTTTTCTCCATTAGAATCAACACCTAAGTCAATAGGGTTTTTAAAACCTAAACTTTCAAGTTAGGAATTTGTTGAACACCAAAAAACAATTTGAGGTTCGATTAGGTTCGCTAAACTTCAAAGAGAAACATAATAATGAACCTAAATGAACTCAAATCTAAAGACGAATTTGAACCTCAAGCCGAATTCAATTGAATGTGTTTTTAAGTTTGACAACAATTCCAATTTAGGGTTTATTTAGTTTTATTAAAAATAAAAAAATTTAAAGGGCACATAACGCGTGTCTCATTTTTTTATCCTCGTGGTGCACATCTCATTTTCAACCGACGTGTTTGGCGTTGAAAATATGTACGATCTCGAGCCCCTCGAGGGATTGCTTACCGCCGCAATATTATGTATATATCGCAAACTCTCAAGGCTCCAATGTCCACTTGACTTTCCCTTGTTGCCTCCATCCACTAGGTTTGTTTGCTTGTGTACAATGTATATACTATAAACCTTGTCTCTCTCTAGTGCCTCTCAAATCATGTGATTATTGCTTGCTTCCTATCAATAATTTTTTATTATTAAAACTAAACGTAAAAAATTAAATATTAAATTTTTATATACTTTAAAATAAATAAATAAATAAATAAATAAATAAATAAATATATATATATATATATATATATATATATATATATATATATATATATATATATATATATATATATATATATCTATATAGTGAGAGAGAGAGTCTAACCTCGTTGGAAACTTTGAACTTGAATCATATTCAATCGATCGTTGTCGAACTTGAACCATGTGACTTAGATCAATGTTATTCTCTCCTTCCATGTAATGAAGTTATAGGTCCCCTGTTGATTTGTGGTAGCATCGGATGTGCTCTAAGTCTCAAAATTTGCAGGGAGGCTTAGGCACATGTATTCAAAAACCCGGAAAGGATTTTAGAAAATTCCATTCAGATTATGTTTTATGGAAATAATTAGTTATTTTTAATGGGACCGTATGTCTAAACTTAGGAAATTAAAATAATTAATGGATATTAATTAAAGCAGACTATGAATCTTCTAGAAAAGTCGGAGATAAAGTCAAGTTAATCTTAGTCAATGATTAATGATTTAATTTCAATCATTGAAGACTCAACAAGAAGATTATAAGAAGGACTTGATGGATCATTTGGAAAACACATCAAGAGAGAAAATCTAGATATTGAAATTATTTAGTGAGCAGGTGATCGGGGAGAAAATTGATTGAGAATATTTTTTGCAGAGGGGCATAGATAGTTTCTAGTTGGAATATTTTCTCGATTTGGAGAGTGAAAATGAGTGGAGGAAGTAAAAACCACAAAGACCAACACGAGTTATCCATGCGGAGGCTACACAAGGTTTTCATAGAGCTTCGGAGGGATTTCGAGTTTCGTTGAGGAAATAGTCGTGATTCGAGTGCCAATCAATAGAGGGAGTTTCCATAGGTCATAAGGGCCTCCTTTCCCAAGAAAAAAAAGATCCAATGCAAAGAGAGAGGGAATCATCAATTGTGGCATAGAGACCGTGCATAGTGACACAATCACTATGTAGAGGTAGCACAAAGTAGCTGTTAATTTTGGGCAACCGAGTCCAAACTCCATGTTCTTATGCTTATATGATGATGCCAATATTTTTATTTGATTCCTCTTTCATAGAGGTGCAAGATTGATCTAAATATCATCTTGATCGGATGAGAAAAAACATGTATTTTGAATTCATTCCACATGTGCAAGGTTAGCACTCGCTTTATCCCACATGCCTAAGAGATGTGTCACACAACCCTCGTAGATGGTTATATATTGGATAGACTTGGACGTCATTTCACATACACATTTTTGGAGGCATTCTCTTCTCTCATAGATGGTGCTATGATTAGGGCTTCTCATGGTGCATGTTAGGGATTCTTGGTGCAGCATTTTGATGGGTCAGTCTTGGGGTTGTGTGATACATTGGGTTGGCTAATCTAATGGAGAATTTGTTGATTGAAGCATCTTGTTGATCACTGTAACACAACCATTCCTCATCTCTGTTTTTATTGGCTTGTCTTCCATCGATCTATTGGTATGTTATATTAGCATCTTACCTTCATGTGATTGCTATTTTGGCCCTATACTATTAAATTAAATTTGCATCTAGCATACAACATATTCGAAATTAACATGGTATAAAATCAAAGGTGAAGATAAATCCCAACTTGTGTTGAGAGAAATCATCGATCAATTGGGAAAGATCCATTGTGTGCAACACTTGCCTCACAAGAGCTCGATGGAGAGAGGTATTTTTTTGTTCTAGGCCGCAACAAGGAAGTTTGGACCAGCGTGGGTGAGAGGGCCTATTTTTGATGTCATTTCGGGAGCACCAAATTGTTGAAGGATAGCCGGAGTACCTTGCTAGAGGGCCGCAACGGTGGGGTGTGTTTAAGGGCTCGTTTGAGGTGAGTCAACCCTTAAAAATAGGCTTTTGCAGATTGTTTGAAGGGCTAAAAGGGATCCGGTTGTCATAACAGGAAGGAAAATCCATGTTTAGGGCTAGAAACTGCCCATAAATTGCAGCATGGAGGGAGATCCCTTCCCTAAAGGACAATTGCAGTCTTTAGGGTAAATTCTGGGTAGAGATAAGGGCTAAAAAGGGGACTGTCATGATTCCCTAGTTTACAGTGGTGGAGCAGTTTTCAAACAGTGGACAGAGGTACGCGTTTTAGTGAATTTTTGTAAGAATTGGATCCTAGTTTAGGGGATTGGTTTTGGATCAGTTTGGGAAACCTGTGGAAGTCAAGGAGGAGGGGCAGATTTGAATATTAGATTCCCTACACTAATAGATAGTTTTCACAGTGAAGATTGGTGATTGGATTAGATTCATATGCAGCTTGCGTGGAAGTGCCATGGGTGTGAGGAATGGAAGTGTATGCTGCTGTAGGTGGGCTGAAGTCCCTACCACATATTTGGAGGACAGTGTGGAGTTTTTTAGAGGCTGTCTATGCCCAGGACATAATTCAAGGGTGCCAGCACTTGTTCAATTCAATTCCGCAACAAAGGAGCATATGACAGCGTGGAGAGCTATGAGATCAATGAGGAAACTTCTCTGATTGGGTCGGATTTCTAAAGGTGATTATGTGTGGATTAAATGGTTGTTTAGGTGCATATTTTTGGGAATCTCAGGATGCGGCAAAGAGGATAAAGATGTTGTTGTTTTGAGTGCATATTGGTGCAGAAAAGAGAATACAACCAGGTCGAGGAAGTTAAGAGTACATTGCAGCTGTTAAGGGTATTTTTTTAGTGATGTTGAGGAGATTAAAAGGCTACAACAAGTTGTTGAGCTAGGCCGTAGACCATATCCACCAACTTGAGATTGTTTTTGGGTTGCTTTGAAGTAGTTAAGGTAGAAAAAGGAACAACAGGGTGTTGGAGGCTTTCACCTTGGAAGACCGCAGCTCTAGAAGCTTGTAGTACTGAACTATGTGGAGGTTAAGGGTTGTGTTTTGAATCATTTAATGAAGGGGACATATTCTAGGAAAGGCCGTAGTGATTTAAGGATTTTTTGGTGAATGTTCCAAAGACTGTTGCAGCTTATGGGTGCCCTAACCATTACCGACAGAAGCAGACTTGTTGCAGTAAGAACAAACCGATTTATGAATGGTTTTCTCCAATCTACTTGAAGACCGAGTTTTTTTTTTTCTTCTCATCCATGCTAGAAGCCAGTTCATAAGTTTGATGTATTCACTCTAGATTTCTGTGCAAAAGAAGAGGTATGTAAAATTTATTCTTACATGGAAATTTTGTTAAAGTATGTTTTTTTTTAATACTGTTTAAGGAAATATAAGGATAATATCAATGGCTGGTTGATGAGCCTTAGAATAGTGAAATATGGTGAAGTATATATGACCTCACTATATATGGAAGACTCTATATGAGCTTGATCTAAGGTAACTTCACTGGCATATGGAAAAATATATATAACCATGAAGATTGATATCTTTAGTACTGTATGGTAGTATGACAATGATGAATATGATAGTGATGTGTATGATAATATTATGGAAACACTGTAATCAGTGATATGATAGTGTATGATACCTTTCAAGATGTAGATGTATGACGGCATATGGCGATGATACTTGTATGGCTATTATTTCATAAAATAAGACTTGACAGTGGGTAAGTAAAATTCAGACCCATGATTACAAAGCCCTTTCTGAGGCAAGGAAGTTGGTATCTGGGATGCCCGAATTGTAAAATAATCATGAAAGCATATGTCAGGGTTGTGCCGAAGGAAATCATACAAGGGGCCCTGAAGTGTCACAAAGACATCAGATGTCTTGCAAATTGATACATTATAATTTATCTGATATGCTGCCTGTGAAATCCTTGGGAGGATGTTCCTATTTCATGACTTGCATGCATGACTTCTCTCGCAAGGCCTTGATGTATTTCCTAAAGAATAATATCAATATTTTGAGGACTGACAATGGCACCGTATGTGATTCAAGTGAGTTTAATGAATTTTGCAGAGGAGCTAGCATTAGGAGGGAGACCTATACCATATATGCTCCTAAGAAAATGGCATTGCTGGAAGAAACAAGAGAATACCCTTATGGCTCAGGGACACCCTCGAAGATGCCAAGAGACATATGGCCCCAAAGCAGGACATTCCAGGAAAGAAAGAAGCCGAATAGATACCATCGGTATCTAGTAGCCATGAGTAAAATCGTTCAATCTAAGCTTGGATCATTTGAAGAATTCGTAAAGCATCAAGTTTGGAAGGATGATATGCTCAAAGAGTACGATTCCATTATGAAAAATGATGTCTGAAATGTAGTCCCGAGACCAGAGGACAAAGATGTCGTCACCTTATAATGGCTCTATAATATGAAGCATGGATCTGATGGGAGCATTGAAATGTACAAGGAAATATTTTTTGCCCGAGGCTTCTCTCAAAAGGAAGGCATTGATTATGATGATATATTTTCACCTGTGATATATTATCGCCCTTTCTGCCACGCAAGGATGGAGTCTTCATCAAATGTATGTGAAGACCGCTTTTTTTGCATGGTTCGACAAAGGAAGAGGTGTATGTGAAGAAACCTTTGGGCTTTGAAGTCTAGGATAGAGACTCTCATGTATGCAAGTTGATAGAGAAAAGCCTCTCATTCCGGTTCTCTATGTGGATGACTCCTTCTTGACAGATGATGGCCCTCTCATTCATCAGTGTAAGAGGGAGCTAACTTCTGAGTTCAAGAGTAAATACCTAGGACTGATACATTACTTCCTAGGCTTGGAGGTATGGCAGAGACCTGGCGATATTTTTTCTTTCTGAAGGAAAACATACTGTGAAGCTACTGGAGAGTTTTGGTATGGTGGACTATAAGTTCGTATCGACACCGATGGAACTCAACTTTAAGAAGTTGAGTGGAAATGCTATTGGGCCCGTGCTAGAAAATCCTATCGAGTATCGACAACTCTTAGGGGCCCTGATGTTATTAGGGAACATCTGTATAGAAGTATGTTGTGTAGTGAACAATTTGAGTCAACACATGGTTGATCCTCATAACATTCACTGGGTTGGTGCCAAGAAACTCTTGAGATATCTCTCGGGAATGATAGACCATTGGTTGAGATACACTGCTAGGATTTTGAGACTCCATGGATATACTGATGTCGATTGGGATGGTGGTGTGGTGGATCACAAGAGCACATCTGGATGTTGCTTCACACTTGGGTCTACTTCGAGAAGGAAGAAGAAGTCATTGGCTTTGAGCACCGCTAAGGCCAAATACATTGCAGCGTGTATGGCCTGTTGCAAAGCTACTTGGTTGTGAAAGCTCTTCAGTGAGCTATTCAAAAATGTGATAGATACCTCCATTATCCTTTTTGATAACTAGAGGGGGATTCCTTTGTTAGCGAATATCTTGTTCCACGATCAATCCAAGAATATTGATATCTGGTACCATTTTATTCGGGATATGGGACAACGAGGTGTCGTAAGGCTTGATCATATAGGAATTGATGAGTAGGTCACAGATATTATCACAAATCCCATGGGGAAGGTCATGTTCCTAACCTTCTGTGACAATCATGAAATTGTCAATCAACCCTATTTGGAGGGTCCTGTTGGACGATGAGCTCTAGGAGCTCCACAGGGGCTTTGGGGATAGCTTCTTAGAGCTATAAGCAACCATAGGGCTAGGCTTTTCGAACCTTGTTGGTGTGCTTCTGCCCCACTGTGATGATATTGAGTTGGTTTACCTCTCTTTGAACTGCGCCCCATATGCATCCTACCCATGGCGTACCAAGCTTATGGGGAGTAACTCTAATTTTGCCAATGAGGTGGGAAGTGTGGATAGAGACTGATAGCAAAACCAATGGACGCATCAGATATTGTCGTACTCTCTATGTCTAGGATGGCATGTGTCTAACCACTTGATCTGGGATCAAGTCTAGTAAGGTTTCAGACATCCAATTGACTTCATGTCAATTAAACTAAATTTGGGTTAGTCTATGACTCTTTTTGAGTCCAAGTGAGGTTTTGGACCTCCAACTAACTTCGGGTCAGTTAAACTAACTTCGCGTTAGTATGAGACTCCTTTGAGTCCTATAGAGGTTTCAGACCTTTGAGCTGACTTCGGTTCAGATGGGAGTGAAGTCTTTGTGACTCACCTTTTGATCTAAAATAAAGAGCCAGCAAAGCAAGTTATGGTGGGATGACGCACGATGTTTGGATGGCACTGATGGATGGAGTTATCCCTAGTTGAGAGGGAGTGTTAATTTTGAGAAACTATGTCAAAACTCTATGATGTGTAGCTTAGATCACGATGCCAATATTTTTATTGGATTCCTCTTTTGGAGAGGTCCAAGATCGATCTAAATATCATCTTGATCGAATGAGTAGAACATGTATTTTGAATTTATTCCACATGTGCAAGGTCAGCCTGATTTATCCCACATTCCTAAGAGATGTCTCACACACCCCTATAGATGGTTATATATTGGAGAGACTTGGAGGTCATTTCACACAGACATTTTTGGAGGCATTCTCTTCTCTCAAGGATGGTGCTACGATTAGGGCTTCTCATGGTGTAGCTTTAGGCCTTCTTCGTGCAACATTTTGATGCACTGTTTTGATGAGTTGTCTTGGGTTTGTGTGACACATTGGGTTGGCTGACCTAATGGAGACTTTGTTGGTTGAAGCATCATGTTGATCTCCGTAACACCACCATTCCTCATCGCTATTTTTATTGGATTTTCTTCAATTGATCTATTGGTATGTTCTATCAACATCTTACTTTCACGTGATAGCTATTTGGGCCCTAGAAGATTAAAGTAAATTTTCATCTAGCATAGAACATCTTCAGAAATTAACAGTAGCTCATCTCAAGCTAAGGTTAGTGTCAAATTTCCGTAGCAGAGTGAGATGTTGTCACAAGATTTTATTTGTCATTTTTCCTCTGTATGGTTTTTCATTTTCAAATATCATAGACTTGTACTCATAAAATTACTACATAATAAACAAACCCTCACTTGCTGCACCGTTTTTCCCCAATTGGGTTTTCCGGGACATTGGTCCAAAAATAATGGTGTCGTGTCTATGATTTATTGTTTCTCATATATTTTCTCCACACATTTATTTCTGTACTTTAATTTTGTGAAGGCTATAGTGTATGGGTTTCAGTATTTACCGTAGAACACAGTAAATAAAATTTTCAAGTAATTAAAAAATTGTTAATTTTGGGAAACTAAGTCCAAACTCCATGTTGCAATGATCATATGAATATGGTCATATTTTTGTTGTATTCCTCTTTCAGAGAGGTACAAGGTTGATCTAAACATCATCTTGATTAGATGAGCAGAACATTTATTTTGATTTATTTTCCACATGTGCAAGGTCAGCCACATTTATCCCACGTGCCTAAGAGATGTGTCACATACCCTCATTTATGAATATAAATTGGAGAGAATTAGAGGTCATTTTCTCATCATCTCATCACACATTCTCTCATTGCGATATGATTGGTTCGATATCCTTGTGCGACCTTTTTCCCTCACACGTGTGGAGCGATGCTGCTATTTCTCCACACTAATATGTTTAGGGATTTCGGTTGGAGCGTTGACTAGAGTTTACCATGGCCAACCATTGGTTTTTTGACCTCAATATTCTACATAAATTCCAATTTTAGGAGGGCACACAGCTGCGCACTAAAATCAAGGAATTCCAGTCTATTTAACCAAAGCCCTAGTTTGTTGAGTTGGATTTTCTGAAGTTGCATGCATTGAATTTTCTATGTTGTCCCTGGTTTGACTCGTTGACTTGTGATGAGTTGTGTTTGAGGGTTTTGGGTGTGACACATGAAAGTGTTGGCTGACCGAGAAAGAGTTTGCTGGGTGAAGCATCTTGATGACTGTCATAATGCCACAATATCTCATATCTTTGTTGGACATAAGGAATTGTAAATCTGATCTCTATTTGGCTTGTCTTCTATTGATCTATTATTTTGTTCTATCAGCATTTTAATTTCAAGCTTCTGTGATTGCTATCTTGTATTGGGCCTAAGAAAGATAGAAGTAAAAATGCATCAAGCATATAACACCATTGTTATCTAAATTTAACATGGTATTAGAGCTAAGATGAAGACAAAGTCCAAGCTAGTGTTAGAAGCTATCTCTGAAGGAAGAAATCCTATCAAGGAGAAATGGCCTCCTCAACCTACAAGGTTTTCAAGGCTGATGATAAATTGACTAATAAGTATGATTATCATGCATGGAAGATGTCCTTGGATTTGGTGCTATAAGATCAAGATGTCGTGGACTATGTACAGGGGAATATTCAAGAGCCTCCATCAAATGCAGCTGCTGCCACAAAGATGAAGTATAGAAAAGGGAAAATCCAAGAAAATATGATTATCTAGGATTCTATTCATAAGCACTTGGTTTCTTACATTTCTAAGCTAAAGACATCTAAGGATATGTATGATAAGCTGGTGAGCATGTTCGAGGCTAGCAATGCTAATCAAATCCTCTTCTTCAAGAATCAACCAAAGAATATCAAGAAGGGTAAGGATGAATCTATTCAATCATTTTTTATGAGGCTCATTAAAATCAGGAATAACCTCCTAGCTGTTTGGGAAGCAATTATTGATCGAGAGATGGTTCTTATTGCACTTAGAGGTATCCCCCATGATTGGCATGTTTTCAATACCACTATTCTTAATAACAATGTGATTCTTTATTTTGATGAAATATTGACGAGATGCACTCAAGAGGAAACAAGAATGATGTAGTATGCCTCTAATGGAAATCGAAGTGACCCTACTGCCTTCGTCGCTCATGCAAAGAAGAAGAACCATGGTGGCCCAAGAAATCAAAACCATGGTAGAGCAGACCCAACAGAAGGAAGGGAAGATGTTACACTTGTAACAAGACTGGTATCTATGCAAGAGGGTGCTCTAATAGAAGGGACTCTATAAGGGATGATGACAACAACAACTTGAGAAGGAATGAAAGGAACAACAGGTTCCAAGGAAAAAGGAAGGCTCCATATGATCTTAATGGAAATGGGAAACCTTTTAATAGGTCAAGAAACTCTAGGTACGATGAGTCTAATGTTGTTGATAATAAGAGAAATGATTTTATTCTTGTATATGCCCTCTCTCCTGCATCTCCAGCTGACACCCTAGATGTCTGTTTAATTGATAGTGGTGCCTCAAGGCACCTCACTGGTTATAAATAAGCCCTTTATGATTTGGTTGAGAAGGATACTAATCTGGAAATTATCCTTGGAGACAATGCCACCTATCCCATGAAAGGGATAGGGACTGTGACCCTCCATTTATCTCAAGGTCAAGTGATCTGAATACAAGATGTGTTGTATGTACCTGATTTGAAGAAGAACCTTGTGTCCATTTCAGTAAAGGAAGACAAAGGGTTAAAGGTGTAATTCATTGATGGAAAGGAACTTATCTGGAAGAATAACTTGAAGAAAGCTCTTTCTGTTGGTTTTATATTTGATACACTCTACCAGGTTGGAGGAAGTCTATTGGGGGCTATGACATGTGATATAACTCTTCAACTAGATTTATGGATCTAGAGGTTTGCACACCTTCATTACAAAGCCCTACCTAAATCAAGGAAGGTGGTGACGGGGATACCCGAATTGAGAGATGATCATGAAGGTATATGTGAGGGTCGTGCCAAAGGGAAGCATACAATGGGGACCCTTCCCCTGAAGTGTCACACAGACAACTGATATCATGCAGTTGATACATTTTGACCTATTTGGTATGCTTCACGTGACATTCTTGGGAGGATTTTCCTATTACATGAATTTTATAGATGACTTCTCCTCCAAGACCTGGATATATTTTTTGAAGAAAGACGAAGCATTCAAATGCTTCTGTACCTTCAAGGCCTTGGTGGAAAATCAAATTCAGAATAAAATCAATGTTTTGAAGATAGAAAATGGGACCACATATGAGTCAAATGAGTTTAATGAATTTTTTAGAGAAGTTGGCATTAAGAGGGAGACCACAGCTATGTACACTCCTGAGAAAAATGGTGTTGCTGAAGAAAGAACAAGACCATTGTGGAAGTTGTCTGCACCATGCTATGTGACCAAGGTCCTCCGAAGTTTATATGGGGAGAAGCTTTTAACATTGATTTGTATGTTCAAAATAGATGCACGCATTCTACTCTGGACTCCAAAACTCCCGAAGAAGTCTTCTGTGGTAAGAAACCCAATGTCTCTCATTTAAGATTTTTTGGTTTTCCTGTTTACTTTCATGTGTTGAAAGAAAAGATAAGCAAGCTGAATGCTTCTGGAAAGAAGGTAATGTTTGTGGGCTACAGTGAACTTCGAAGGCATATAGAATCTATGTGCCTGGTCAAAGAGAAGTGGAGATATTCCATGATGTCACCTTTGATGAAGATGGTTCCCTCAAGAAAGTGAGAAATCTTCCTAGCTCCAAGGAAGACAAAGAAGATGAAGAAGTAGGGAAGCTAGAAGAGTTGAAGGATGACCTGATGACTGATGTTGAAGGACCTATGGATAAAATTGATCCACCTTCTTCAAATAAGAGAAAACCCTCATGGATTAGTGATACTCTCAAAGATGCCGAGAGACATACTGCCCCAAGGGGGACATTTTGTGAAAGCAAGAAGCCGAAGAGATACCAAGGGTATCTAGCAGCCATGAGTATGATAGTACAATATGAGCCTGGAACATTTCAAAAAGCTGTAAAGCATCTAGTTTGGAAGGATTATATGCATGAATAATATTATTCAATTATGAAGAATGATGTCTGGAAAGTGGTCCCAAGATCGGAGGATAAATCTGTTGTCACCTCGAAATGGCTCTATAAGATCAAGTATGGATCTGACGGAAGTGTTGAAAATTACAAGGCAAGATTCATAGCCTGAGGCTTCTCTTAAAATGAGGGAATATATTATGATGATATATTTTCACCTGTGGCTCGCTATACCACCATCTGATCTATTATTTCCCTTGTTGCTACGTAAGGATGGAGTTTACATTAGATGGATGTGAAGACCACTTTTCTACATGGATTTATAAAGGAATAGGTGTATGTGGAGCAAACTCTGGGGTTCAAAGTCTGAGATAGAGACACCCATGTATGCAGGTTGAAGCAAGCCCCTAGGGCTTGGTATAAGAGGATAGATAGCTACTTGATGAAGTTGGGCTTCACTCGAAGTAATGTTGATCTGAACCTTTATTTTAAGGTTGATAGAGAAACACCTCTCATTTTGGTTCTCTATGTGGACGATCTCTTCTTGAAAGGTGTTGATCCTCTCATTCATCAGTATAAGAGGGAGATATCTTTCAAGTTTGAGATGAAATACCTAATAATGATGCACTACTTCCTAGGCTTGGAGGTCTAGCAAAGGCCAGGCGAGATTTTCGTTTCTCAAGGAAAATATGTCATGAAGCTGCTAGAGAGATTTGGCATGGTGGACTATAAGTCTGTGTCGACACTGATGGAACTCAAATTTAAGAAGTTCATGGGAAAATATGTTGGGCCCATGCTATCAAATCCTACTAAGTATCAACAACTTGTGGGGGCCCTGACGTTCTTAGTGAACTCCTGTCTGGATGTATGTTTTGTAGTGAACACCTTGAGTAAACATATGGTTGAACCTTGTCACATTCATCACATTCACTGGATTGGTGCCAAGAATCTGTTGAGATATCTTCAGGGAACAATCAACCATGGGCTGAGATACACTGTCAGGAGTTTGAGACTCCATGGATATACTGATTTCGATTGGGCTAGCAGTGTGGTGGATTGCAATGGCACATCTGGATGTTGCTTCACCTTTGGTTTTGCCTCGATATCTTGGATAAGCAAGAAGTAGAAGTCGGTGGCTTTGAGAATTTCTGAGGCTGAAAAACATTACAACTAGTATGGCCTATTCTGAAGTTGTTTGGTTGTGAAATCTCTTCAGTGAGTTGTTTGGGCATGTGCTAGATACCACCGTTATCCTTTGTGATAACTAGAGTGGGATTCATCTTTCTCAGAATCCCGTGTTCCACGATCCATCCAAGCATATTGATATCAGGTACCACTTTATCTGGGATATGGTAAAAAAAGGCTCTATAAGGCTCGATGATATAGGAACTGATGAGAAATTCATGGATATTCTCACAAAGCCCCTGGGGAAGTTCAAGTTCCAAACCTTCCGTGAGAATCTTGGAATCATGGAAAGACCCTATTTTGAGGGTCTTGCTTGAGTTTCACTACGAAATATGGGAGCTCTAGGGGGCTTGGGGATAGATTATTGGAGTTATAAGCACTTATGGGGTGTAATATCCCAAAATAGGGAAAATCTACAAGGTTGGGAATATCTTATAATATCCCAAGATTGGAGATCCAACAATATATAAACACAAACTTGAAATAGCAGTGAATAACATCATACCAAAATGTATGGAAACCATGGAGCCATTTTATTATATATATCAGTAGCAAATAAGTGTAATACACATCAAATGATCAAGGGGAATAAGCCTCCCATGAATACATATGTCAAAAGTGAAATGCTACTACATAGTAGAATGTTTATGGATCAAAACTGCATAGTCATAGATAGAGCACTACTACAGGAAATACAAAATAACATATATCTACATATATGTGGCTGATACAAATATGCGAGAGAAGATCTATGCTCCCAAACACGATTTCAAGAAAATCCTGGAAGGATTGGCTGAAATATGCAAAAGTGGAAAAATTCTGGAGTAGCAGGGCTGAGTAGCAGCTGCAACTCAAGAAATAGATGGCGATGGATATAGATGATACACAAGCTGAGTAGACCTCCTCCAATGGATCTTCCAAGTGAAAGGCTGATCCTAACACTGAATATCTCACCCTCTGAAAATCACTGCAATCCCTCACTACAAATACTCACTGAAAATAACGTAGTCACTGAGGGATACTATGCTATAGGTGCAAGAAAATGTGTTGGCCAAGTGCCAAGATTTGCAACATTCTCCAAGTGCTTCCCAAATGATCACCCAAAGGAAAGAGAGTTCCCTCCTCTAAAATATAAGCCCAAAAAGTGGTGTTGAGGAGCCTCTAGTGCAACACCCTGCAACACAACTCAGCTCTAAACATAAACTATGATGTAGCTGAAGGAGGATGCTTGGCCTGAAGCCTGAATGTGGAGAAATGAAGAACAAGATCCTTCAAGAGGCCTCTCTTGAAAGGATAAGGAATTTCTAAATAGGAAATCCTTGTGCTAAGCAGCACTGCAACTCTGCTAAACAACAGGAGAATGCACAATGTCTGAACAGACCAAGAAATCAATAATACATAACATGCATCACAGTGGCTTCCTTTCCCTCCTTTTAAAAAAATGGAGGCCCTTTCACCATGGATCCCACTCATTAGGGTTTCCTCCACTAAGGAATATTCCTCCCATTCATACTGTGTTGTCCCTCCAAGTGTTCTACACGTCCTATCCCAGCACTGTTGACTTGGTCAAACTTGACCCTATCCTCATGAAAATGTCCTCTTTCACACTTGAGGGTGTGAAATCCAGCTCTTATGAATATCCCTTTTCATACTATGAGGGATTTTATTCATTTTTATGCAATTTATGGGCTTCATTTCCCATTTATTTATCTCCTAAGTGACATGAGAAAAAATTAATATTCCAATTAGCTGCTTGCTAATTTTGGAATATTACAGACCTCCTCTCCCAAATGTTGCTTGTCCTCAAGAAAATGTAAGGATAGAACTGAGAAGTTGACGCCCAAGCATGGATACTGAAATTTATTGGGAAAACATCTTTCCCCAAGTGGATACTCCATCCCAAAGAAATCATCCATACAAAATTAGTCACCTCCCAACATGGCAACTCTAGAAAATTCTCCTCCACCTTGAGCTCAAGCAATGTAGGTGGGCTAAAAATCTGATCTTGGTAGACAAAATAGCCTACCCCACGTTTTCCTCCTCTCCACTGAAGATAAGTGTAGAGTGTTTTCTGATCCTGGGTTGCAATAATGTTGCCCTCAAGTAGCAAGAAGAAGTCTAGATCCTCAAGGACCTTCCCTCCAATGTTATGAATCATGCTGGCCCTAAACATCTCATATGTGATAAGTTGGAAATCACCATCATATGGCATCCAATCAATCATATGGCTCACTTCAATAGGAAACAAGTGTTTTGCTGTAGTGGCCACATACTCTCTCATGCTCCCATTAGAACATGCAATGCAAACAATGTGGGAAATATCTCCCCCAAGGGACACATCTAACCAATGTGTCACTCCCCCAATCATGCTCCCAATAAAAATAAGAACAACAGCAACATAAGGAACCATAATGAGAACCATAATTGCTGCCATATGTCACAAGGGAAAAGGACAATGGTCCCTCAAATGTAACCAAATCAGTTTGACCCTAAACTACAAAAGAGAGTGACAAAAAGTGTGGTTTCTCAACCACTTGCTTGCTGTCCCACTCTCCTCATATGTTTGGAGAAAGTGAATGATGTATGGTAAAAAGTAAGCATGTTCTCCAAAATACATCTCCTCCCCAAGTCCTCCTAGGGAGTGGTCATCAATACTGCTCATGGCCTCAAGTAGACCATGAAGTCTAGAAAAAATAATGTTCCTCCTTGGAGTAACATCCTGCACATGTATGGTTAAGGGATGCATATATACATCATACAAGTATTTATGCAAACAAACAATACCCTTACTATATGTCTTGCTCGTGCAAATGGAGTGGCTCATAGATGAGTCTCCTCTCATCCTCAAATAGAAAAGAGGTGGTTGTGCTAACTCTTCCAAGGATTTATGTATCTCCTCCATCTCCACATGATCCATGCATTTCCTCATATGCTGATCATCCAATATCATACAAGTGAAAAGATCCTTGGAATACTCCACCAATAGCTGGGAGCTCCAATATGGATCTATCCTCCATAGTGACAACACTGATGATCTCTCATGAAGAATATCTGTTATATGGTCGTCCTCCTCTTTGACATCACCCATGTCAAAGATGCAAGCTAGAAGGCTGATATCCTTCCCATGCTACTTCTGCCACAACGCAGAATATGAAATGAGAGTGGTTAAAAAAGATGTTGAGAGAATTCCTCTCTCCTCCTTGAGTCTACCCAAGACTCTCAGCATTGTACAATGACCTCCCAATGTCTCCACTCTTCTGAAATCAATGGATGGTGCCTCAAAATGTGAAGCATTTTTCATCATCTGCTGATATGGTGGTCTCCTCAGTGAAATGTCTCTATGCAATGAGACATCATCATCAAGAGTAGACTGCATATATGAATGGATAGACTTTTCCCTACTCTCACTGTGCAATCCAATATTCCTCTTAGGTGCATCAACCTCATGAAATAGATAGGGGTGTGTGCTCCTCATCACATGATGTTGGTCATCCTCCCTATCTCCTCCTTCTATCTCCATAGTTCTACACCCTATCATCAATGGCACATGTGAATCATGAGTTGTGCCTTGATCTCCACATGTGAGATCCTGGGGAATTTCTTGCAATGATACAAGAATCCCTCTAGTTGGAGAAAGAGCTCCTTCTTCATCTGCATGAGGTTCTAGATCAACTCTAGACATGACAACGTTGTTGCCCTCAACCTCCTCAACATGAATGGGGAACCTCCCAATGATTGGATCCTCCATTGGAAAAGGGATCTCCATGTCTCTTTGTTTAGGAACATGAGATAAATGTCTTGCCTTTAACAAGTTATGATGCAATATGTCAACCTCCTCATTGGTTTTTTGAAGTGGAATGGTTTTTATAGTTCCATCCATCACATGCAAGGTTTGTGTTTGCTTGAGTTTGTTTTCATTCACCACATGTGTTTCAGGATTATTTATATCAAATATTCTCACCAATGTTTTAATGAACCTTTCATAGGAAGAAGTGTTTTCATTATTTAAAGAAAAAGACACAAATATCCACCATGCAGAGGCCTTACCTCCAAGATGCAGTGCTACTACTTTGATGGCTTCATCTTCAAAAATTTGATGCTGCTGCAAAAATATGTCTAGCTCTTCCACCCAAGCCTTGGCTAAACATGTCGGTGAACCATCAAAGGTAGACAAAAGAAATATATCCACATTATATTGCTTGCTCCTCCTCACCTTGATCTTGCAAAACTCTAGGAAAGTGATATGATATCTAAAATTCTGAGTTTGAGATTCATATTCATGCAATAAACCACTAAGAGTTCCCCTCTTAGGCATTCCTTCTTCCTCCCTTTCTCTCATGGCAAAACTGGGCATATGACTGCAATGTGCATCATAGGGTGTGGCTGCATGCTCACACTCCCCATAAGAAAATCTAGAGTTTGATTCAGTTTCAAACCCCCTTGGATATTCTGTATACATCTCCCTCCTTATCTTCTTGAAATCTTCATGAATGCTCTATACAAATCTTGGAAGAAGCTTTGTAAGCCTATCTTCCTTTCTTCCTCCACATAATGGAGTCTTCTCTTTTCTATTCATCTCTTTGTCTTCTTGTCTTCTACATAGCATATTGGCTGAGATCCACAAGTTTAGCCAAGGCTGATGCTTTGATACCACTGTAATATCCCAAAATAGGGAAAATCTACAAGGTTGGGAATATCTTGTAATATCCCAAGACTGGAGATCCAACAATATATAAACACAAACTTGAAATAGTAGTGAATAAAATCATACAAAAATGTATGGAAACCATGGAGCCTTTTTATTATATATATCAGCAGCAAATAAGTGTAATACACATCAAATGATGAAGGCAAATAAGCCTCCCATGAATACATATGTCAAAAGTGAAATGCTGCTACATAGCAAAATTTCTATGGATCGAAACTGAGTCATAGATAGAGCACTGCTACAGGAAATACAAAAAAACATAGATTTTCATATATATGACTGATACAATGATGGGAGAGAATATCTATGCTCCCAATCACTATTTCAAGACAATCCTGGAAGGATTGGCTGAAATATGCAAAAGTGGAAAAATGTCAGAGTAGCAGGGCTGAGTAGTAGCTACAACTCAAGAACTGGATCGAGATGGCTGTAGATGATACACAAGCTGAATAGACCTCCTCCAATAGATCTTCCAAGTGAAAGGCTGATCCTAACACTGAATATCTCACCCTTCAACAATCACTGCAATCCCTCACTGCAAATACTCACTGAAAATAACGCAGTCACTGAGGGATATTGTGCTATAGGTGCAAGAAAATGTGTTGGCCAAGTGCCAAGATCTACAATATGCTCCAAGGGCTTCCCAAATAATCACCCAAAGGAATGAGAGCTCCCTCCTCTAAAAGATAAGCCTAGGAAGGCTTGCTGAACCTTGCAATGCATCTGCCCCATCATTATGATATTGAGTTGGTTCACCTCTCTCTAATCTATGCCCCACATGCATCCTACCCATGGAGATTTAGACTCATGGGAAGTACCTCTCATTTTTCCAATGAGGTGGGAAATTTGGATAGAGACCATAGTAAGACCAATGGATGCATCGGAGATTGCCGTACTCTCTATGTCTAGGATGGCACGTGTCCAACACCTTGATCTAGGATTAAGTATGACGAGGTTTTATCCTCTAAACTGACTTCAGGTCAATAAACTAACTTCGGGTTAGTATGAGACTCTTTTGAGTCTGAGAGAGGTTTTTACCTCTAAGCTGACTTTGGGTAAGTTGTGTGCGAAGCATTTGTGACTCACTTTTTTTTTATGAAATAAAGAGCCAGAAAAGCAAGTTACGGTGGGATGACGCACGATGTTTGGTTTGGTACATGATGGATGACCCTTGTGGATAGATGGAGTTCTCCCTAGTTGAGAGGGAGTGTTAATTTTGGGAAAATAATTCCACGTTCCATGTTGCATTGCTCATATGAAGATGGTCATATTTTTTTTTTATTCCTCTTTCGGAGAGGTACAATATTGATCTAAAGATCATCTTGATCGGATGAGTAGAACATTGATTTTGAATTTATTTTCCACATGTGCAAGGTTAGCCAGATTTATCCCACATGCCTAAGATATATGTCACACACCCTCATTGATGAATATAAGTTGGAGAGACTTGGAGGTCATTTTCTCATCATGTCATCACACATTCTCATTATGATCTAATTGGTTCGATAGCCTTTGGAGGCCTTTTTCCCTCACATGTGTAGAGTGAAGCTGCTATTTTTTCTGCACTGATCTGTTTAGGGTTTTCTTCTACAGCATTGACCGTGGTCAACCCTTGGTAATTTGACCTCAATCCTCTACATAAATTTCTATTTTAGGAGTCTGTATAGCTGGGCACTAAAATGGAGGAATTCCAGGCTATTTGACCGAAGTCCTATTTTGCTGTGTTGACTTTTATGAAGCTTCCTGCATTAAATTTTTTGCATTGTCCTGTGTTTGACTTGTGTTGACTTGTGATGAGTTTTATTTGAGGGTTGTGGGTGTGACACATGAAAATGATGGCTAACCGAGAAATACTTTGCTGGTTGAAGCATCCTGCTGACTGCCGTAACGCCACAATATATCATATATTTGCTAGACATAAGGAATTTTAAATCTGATCTCTATTTGGCTTATCTTATATTGATATATTATTGTGTTCAATAAAAATTTTACTTTTAATTTTATGTGATTTTTATCTTGTATTGGGCCTAAGAAATATTGAAGTAAAAATGCATCAAGCATAGAACACCATTGTTATCTAAATTTAACACAAATAGAAGAACTTTCATCAGTTGTTGTAGTAGGATTTAGGAAACCGAAATTTCACATGGTATCAGAGCTTGTTTAGCTGAGTGCAGGAGGAGAAAGAGAGCAGATCGAGTATATCCAGTGTTGAATAATCCAGAAATCAAAGAGATGCATAAGCAACAGATCAATTTCCCTAGTGATTGTGAAGTCCAAGCCAAGAGGGCTAGATCTGCAACGATATCTCTCTTTGAGTGAGCTGACAGAGAGGTAGGATCTTCCAATTTGTAGTTTTTTAGAGGTAGAGGGAGCAACGCAACAGATTCAGTGCATATCAACAAGTTGTTGGGACACTGTTTCTGTGTAGTAATGATTTCTGGTGCCAAAAGCTTCAAAATAATGTAGTTGAAGACACATTTGGGGATTTCTGACCTTAGAGAGTTTCTTACCCAAAAAACTTTGATTTCTCGTGTAGAAGCAACGAGATCGTGAATTATTTCGCTTGCTCTAGCAGGGAGTGTGTAGAGCCAGCTGCGCTGAGGGTTAGAGGCAGCAGATCAGTAGTGATTGGGTGATATGGCATCTAGTGGGTTGCATGACCAAGATCGGTTGGAGGGTGCCTCCAAATATGTAATATGGAAGGCAAGGATCTCCGTCCTTCTAGATGAACATGACCTCAAGACTTTTATTGATATTACATTAGCTAAATCGATAAATGTCACGCCATTGAGAGCCTTCAAGAAGAACATGGAAATATCCAAAAGTTTGATCCTCGACGGGGTGATGGATCATATTATTTCACAGATTTCTAGCAAAGGGGCAACCAAGGAAATTTTAAATGTGTTGGCCACGCTATATCAGGGGTCTTCTGAGTAGAGGAAGATTTTTTTTGGAGGAAAAGATGCAGACTACCAGGATGTAGAAGGGAGAACGTGTTGGTTCGTTCCTTCCTAAAATTTAGGAAGTCTGAGATTAGATGGAAGTTACGGGAGAAACTCCTAAGGCCACAAAGATGGCCAGACTTCCCTTGAATTCTGTGTCCAAATATTATCAAGTCTTTTTCCAAAGCATCCTGGGTAGAGAGAAGTTGCCGGACTGGGAAGGAATGTGTGAAACTCTTCAACAAGAAGAGATGAGGAGAGATTTACTCAAGTGAAAACTTGATGGCAATAGCAGTAGTGGGACAAAGCCCAAGGAGGAGGAGGAGAACATAGCTCTTGCATCAAAGGGGCAGTAGGAGTAGAAAAGAAAAAATAAGGATGTCTTAAATATCAAGTGCTTTCAGTGTGGTAAGATGGGACATTACGCCACGTAGTGTCCTATCAAGAAGGAAAAATATGAGAAGCATAATTTTTAGGTTGCAACTACAAAGATAAAGGAGGAGGAATTCGCCCTGATTTCCCATATATCACTAGGGGAGCGTTGGGGTGATCTGGAGCTATAGTTCAACAGAACTATAGATTGGGCAGGATCCTTAAGGATTCCACCTCTCGGATCATCACCTTGCTATGGGAGCCGAAATGATAAGTAGCAAGATGGATAAGTATCAGTTGATGCAAAAGAGTTCAGAAGTGATAGAGAAGTGGTTAGAGAGCACCAAATTCTGAGCAGTGAAGAGAAGAGTTGCAGTGCAGGAAGGCATAGTGCAGAGTCAGCAGTAGTGCAACAACTTTAGAGGGACAGTGCAAAGACTAGCAACAGTCAGATTTTCAATACGAGATGCATCCTATTGAACACTTAGTTCATATTTTGGATGTTTTTATGTTGCAGTGAGAAACATAGTTGCAGTGTAGTGGTAGTTGGTAGTAGTATGTAGGGTCAGTAGCAACATGGATGCAACAACGCAATGTTGGTGGACAGTGTCAGACATCAGCAATGCAGAGGGAGATGTTGCAGAATTAGAGAATTGATTCAATTAGATTTATTGCTATAACACATTCCTTGCTAAGAGGGAGTGTTAATTTGTGGTAGAATCGGATGTACTCTAAGTCTCCAAAATTTGCAGGGAGGATTGGGCACATGTATTCCAAATAACCCATAAAGGATTTTGGAAAAATCCACTCAGAATATGTTTTATGGAAATAATTAATTATTTTTAATGGGACAATAATTCTAAACTTAGAAAAATAAAATAATTAATGGATATTAACTAAAACACAGTGTGAATCTTCTAGAAAAGTCAGAGATCAAGTCAATTTAATATTAGCCACTGATTAACGATTTAATCTTAGTCATTGAGGACTCAACCCGAAGATTATAAGAAGGACTTGATGGATCATTTGGAAAACACATCAGGAGAGAAAATATAGAGATCAAAATTCTTTAGGGAGCAGTGCTCAGGGATAAAATTGATCGAGAGTATTTTTGTAGAGTCGGGCAGAGATAATTTCTAGTTGGAAGAGTTTCCTGATCCAGAGAGTGAAAATGAGAGGAGGAAGTAAAATCCACAGAGAGAAGCGTAGAGCAACCATGTAGAGGAAACGAAAGGACTACATAAAGCTTCAGATGAAGTTAGATTTTCTGTTGAGGAAATAGTCGGGGTTCAATGCCAGTCATTGGAGGGAGATTCCGAAGGTTTTGAGGCAGAAGAGATATCCAACACAAAGACAGAGGGAAACTTCAGTTGTGATGTAGAGTCTGCATAGAGTGATAGAGTCACTATGTAGAGGCAGTGCAGAGCAGCTCATCTTAAGATAAGGTTAGTGTTATATTCCTGTGGTAGAGTGTGATATTCTCAGAATATTTTAGTTGTCATTTTTTCTCTGTATTATTTGTCAATTTCGACAATCATAGACTTGTACTTAGAAAATTACAGCATAATAAACAAAACCTCAGTTGTTGCACCTGTTTTTTCGAATTGGGTTTTTCTGGTGATCTATGATTTATTCTTGTGCAGATCTTGTCTCCACACATTTATTTTTCATATTTTAATTTTGTGAAGGCTGTAGTGTATGGGTTTCAATATTTACCGTAGAACAATGTAAATAATTTGTTCGATTAATTAACAAATAGAATAATTCTCATTAGTTTTTGTAGTAGGATTTGAGCAACCAAACTTTCACACCTCCTCCAACCTGTCCTCAAGCCTTGTACTAGTCGTAGCCATCTCCAATTTAGAAAATCAACTGAAAGGCTTTGCTTGGTCTTTGAGGAAACCAACTTGTCGCTAGATTGTTTCCTAGATCTATTGACTGCTTGAGACTCTCTCTTCTTGCAACTTCTTGGTGTTTGTTTTGTCTAGGTTTACCTCTAGTTTTGTGCCCTCCTTGGCCATGCCTAATGCATCTTGTGCACTTGGTTGTCAGTCCACTTTCCACTCAATGGCTGAATCTTGTACCCACAGCTCTTCATGGTAGCTATGTCAATTTCCACTTGTTGGTAGTCACCTTTGATAACCTGAACAAAGCCCTCAATGTGCCCCTTTTTATATCTCGTTAACATCTTGGCCAACTTGACCTTGGCTCTCTATTGAAATTATGTCTCTTGACCTGTCACACCTATCTCGGTACTAGTGATTGAATAATCCACTATTTATATTCCTTCCCTTGTGCCTTCATCTCCCTTTAAAAATATTGTGAATGTTGCTTTCACCTGAACATTTGGTAGTTCCACTTGAGCCTTGGTCATCCTCTGTCCGTTTTTCACCTGCACTCAAGCTCTAGTTGGTGGCTAGCTTGTCGACCACCAAAACTACAAACTCCTTGAATCCCTTATACAGCTTGTACAGTGCACACACCTCTTCCAACTATCTCTGGACTCCTTAGGTTACCACCTTAAGCTCAACCCTTGTTTGCATGGACGTGGACTGACTTGGGTTATTGTTGAATTTGTGAGTGCACTCTACTAGATCTACCTCCCATGCCTATTGTGATATTTGACATCTCTTATCAGCTTACTTTGACCCGTTAGTGGAGTCTGATAGCCCTTGGTTGTTGGCTTAGTCACTACTAGTGACCACTAACTTTTGGCTACAACTTGACCTCAGCACACTGCCTTTTTTCTTTATTTAATTAACTTCTAACTATGTTGTATTTAGTTTATTCATATGCTTCTGACTCAAAATGTTTGTCTCATACAATCATTTTCAAACGCTAGATATGGTTATCCCTATATGAACCTGGTTTTGCATTAGGATTCATCAGGTTGATCTTTATATTGATACCTATTCAAAATTTTATTAATATAGTACTTCTAAATATATTAATACAGAAATGCATATATAGATTATTAAGAGAATTAAGCAGGCATTACACAACCATATTTAAAAATAGAAAGGGGGTAGATGATGCTACTTTAAATTCTGACATTGATTAATCTTCAATTATTATCAATGTTTGTATAATGATAGTAGCAAACAAGAGGAACACAAATGAAAACAGTTTTTAAGGTGGAAACCCACTCCGAGACAAAAACCACCTAATGCTTTTCTAATAGTTCTTTAATATTCAACTCCAATTGAAAATAAAGCTCCAACTTCCTAGAATCTAGAAAAGAATTCTTCTCCAGCTCCCACTGGATGGACGCTCCAATGCCCGATATTCTTTAGTAGTCAACTGAACGGATTCCCTAACACCCAATGAGCTACAACTCACCTAGCACCACCCTACCACCCTATAGAAGAATAAACGAAGAATGGACTCTCGTACCAGGGAAAATGGTCCTTTGATAGAATGATGTAGAAGAGAAGATATGCTAGACCATAACCCAAACTGACAGGCTTTGATAGTGATGCTAGACTCTGTCTCTTCGACCTTGGTGAATGAATGCCCGTGGTGCTTTAATAATGTATTTACAATGACTAGGTACAATTCTACCTTTACAATGATTGTGTGTCTTGATCTTTTCCCTTGAAGACTTCCTTTCAGTGGAAGTGTTCTTCATTGTTATACCTTGGATGCTGCTCTTGTCATGCTACCCTCTGCTACACTTTTCTTTTCTTTTCTGCCGTAGAAAGTCTGGTCCTTTGCAACCTTTGACAACACATGATCTAATTTTTTTTTTCCTTCTAAGAGCTCAATATTGAATCTGGTGTATCTTTGTTATTTCAGATCTTAAATATCTGATTTTTGGTCCTATAGTAGTCCTCTGAGTCGTCTTTCCAATGCCATAGGTCTGACCCAATTTGGATTCTTCAAGAGAGAGTTATACCCAATTTCTCACATTACCCTAATTATGGACTGTTTCAGAAGAGCGCACTTGTACGGCATGCCACGTGTCACTATTTTTCATTTTCCTCTGAAATTGATAGAGCCAAAACTAAATACTGTGACATATCTGCCAATTTTTATGGAATTCAAATCTGATACTCAGAGAGAGAGAGTTATGATGATTTTACCAGGGTTACTTCTTTGAGATGAATTTCAAGATCCTGCAAAAACCCTTACTTCCACAGATCATATCTCCACAAATATTGCGCAACTTGATCTGAAATTTTTACGCAGCTTCCTCAGGATTTCAGCTTTGCCTCATAAAAATTTCAGCTTCTGCACCTTCGTAGAAAAAAATTTAGAGCGAAAATTCCACAATGACCTGTTTCAGATGGCTGAATCCCTTACCTAAGGAGGAAATGAAGATCACAATATATATGAATGCTTAAGTTGAGAGGGGCTTCAACAAGTGAACGTGGGAGGGATTTTAGGAGCATAAAAAATATTAATTATGACTTTTCAATGACCCATGCCCTAACCCCATGGGGTTTTAGCCCACTAACTGGGGTACAAACTTCAAACATGAATATCTCTCAAACCGTGAAGAATTACATGGTGTGCCATATATCAACGGAAACATCTCGACAAGTAGAAACCATCAAAAGCATTATTGACCCAGAATATATTGATTTGGTAGGTCAAAATTCCCATTCAATATTGGGTTAGCCCCTAGTGCTTCTTGAGTTGACATCAATGACAATCGTTGATCAACAATCTCCCCCTTTGGCATTGATGGCAACACAAGTAATCCCCCTGCGATCATGACACCTCTTCCTACAACATTCTCTCCCCCTTTGACATCAATGGCAAAGGCTAACTCCCCCTAAAACACAACCATCTAGGGAAAATTTTAAGAACCCCCCCTAGATTTATATATATAATAATTAGGCAAATCCCCATGATACATAGGAAAAATGGAAGGTGATTTTATTAATAATATAATATGTATATATAATTTTTTTGGTGAATCTCTCACGAGATTATATTATCTTGTAAAATCGGGGTGAATCACTAATACAAATGGAAAATCACTAGTACAAAATGGTGAATCGTTGTCTAGTGGAGTTCGGGATGTTGGTTCCAATGAAGATATGGTAGTTTAACCAGGAGTTGAAGGAAGCAAACCACCGAGACCAAGTATGGCACATGGTGACTCGTGAGGGAAGTAGTTCTCGTGTAGTTTGGAAAACGTGTTCTTCTAGTTCTGCTAAGCGTAGTGTTGTTTCTCATGCTACTAATAGCACTGATATTAAGGTTGGAGAGAAGGTTGAGGAAGCATGGAAGGTAACAGTGGTGGAGAATTACAAAGAGAACCCAATGATGGGCTCCATTTTTCCCTTTGGTATTTGGGCCTGCAAGATATTTTTTCCATTGAACCAACAATTAACCGTTCAACCAACAATCAACTTGACTGAGTTGATTAGGTACGAGTCAAATTAGACTAATCTTCAAAACTATGCTTTGCACTATCCCATATTTATCACACTAATGCTACACAAATTGTGCATTTGCACCCAACTCTCATGCATGCACACAAAATTTTCATTAACATCTATAACCCTAACCAAGTGAGAATTGATCAACAATTTGCACCAAAGTTTGTTATAGTGTTGAAAGTTCATAAGAAATTTAGATCCATGGTACCTTAAATAAATTTTGAGATAACCTCCACATATTCGACCATAATAGAGAAAAATTGTGATAAATTTTAAACCTACAAAAATTAGGATTCATGTTCCTAGGAAAGATCATAATTAGTTGACATATAGGTCCAGTTTTGAGCCTTGACACATTGATAATGCAATGGCTTAGTTCAAAACTCACACATTTAAAAGTCATCAATGAAGAGAAGACAAGATCATTATGAATTACACATACTCCAAAATTCCTACCAAATTCTACTTAGTTGTCCGCAACTCAGCTATACATAATCTTATAGTAAATACAAATTTCAAAAATCCTTCTTCACATAGCTAATAAATGGCCATTGGAGGAGCACCCCTTATATAATAGTAATAGTAGCAATCAATAGATTATTTCATATTGAAATTCATAGCCATAGCACTCCTATGTATTGTATGATGTATTCAACTTGCATTATCAAATATAGATAAAATCATACTTTTGATTGATACATTTAAATCATACTTGTGCACAAAGTTGAATGTAATGCCAGTCAAGGAGTAAAGTTGGTTTGACGTGTAATGATCTATAAAATAATGAAGAAACTTAGTAACGAATCACAACTTTCACGTTTGAAAAAATTATAAAGCTTTCATGCAAATCCATTGTTGTTATAGTTCCTTCTCTCAACCATGTTCCACATAAGCATGGAAAATCAAGTAATACTAGAATTTGCACCAAGAGGTGCAAAGTAACGTCGGGGAGCAGGGATACATCTTCCATGCAAGATAAAGGTGATGTAGGTGATAAAGTTGGAGGCAATATGAAATGTTTTGGAAGAATGGTTGGTTTGTTTATCAAATTTTGAGTTATCTTGAAAATTTCTTTGTTCTCTTCATGCCTACCTCTAAAACCTTAAAAAAAACTATCCAAAAAATGCATATTCAACGACCTCTACAGAATATGTACATAGTTCGTGAGAGGAGCATTAATCCTTGTTTAAAATATAATAAAGTGAAAGTATAAGATAGTGAACAACTTCAACTCCTCCCTAATCTTAAAAATTGTATATAGTGATAATATTATCATTACCATGAAATAAAATTGGTCACAACTCTTTAATATAATAAAAGAAAAAATTTAATTAAACAAATATATACATCAAAACAAAATTGACCATATTTCTATCTATTATCCAAACCCGTCACCTTTCTTATCCCATTCATTTAAATCCACTTGGTTGCATTATCTTAAATTATAATATGTTCATATCTATAATACAAAGTGCTTCACCCTCAAATATAGTTTTTACAAAGGGCATACGTTATTGTTGTTAAATCTAGTTTGATCTCTATGAGCATGGGAGTCATGGATTTCAATGAGCTAGAGGTGATGGATGGGCTTCGTTGGACATGGAACACCTAGCCAAGCTCCCAGATAGAAGAAATACAAATGGTGATCCCGCTGGGCATCCTGTGCATGCCCCTGATGGCGGTGCAAGGGGAGGAGAATCAGCCACAGCCACTCCCAATCCCACTTCTCCCATATGACCCTCTCCTTTGCAGGTATTTCCGCACCATCCTAAACCCCTATGCTCGCGTTGATTACCAGGAAAAGTTGTGGACGTGTCCCTTGTGCTTCCACTACAATTCTTTCCCCCCTTCCTACTCGTCCATAGACAAACAAAATCTCCCCGCCGAACTCTTCCACACTTACAACATTGTCGAGTACCGTCTTCAGGAACGCCGCCCCCAATTCCGCCTCCATATTTCCCTCATCTTTCGGTCAGCAGGTTGGTCATTGACCTGCCCAAAGGGTGCAACAGACATAGGTCGTCAAGGGGCCCGGGTTCTTGTTTGTGGTGGACACTTCCCAGCTTATGAAGGATCTCCATCATCTCAAGAATGAAATTTCTGGCAATAACAAGCAACCCAAAACAGAGGTCCAGTGCAAGAATCTCCAGGACGGTGGAGAAAACGAGGACTGACATACAATATTTTTTTTACACACGTCAATATATGATTAGTTAGAAGAGCGATAAGAAAGCTTTGTGATTGGATGGGGTGAATCATGTTCGCCCACCCAATCTCATAAAAAAAAGGCTTCAAGTGTAATAAAAACAAGAAATTGACTATTAAAAAAACAAAAAATTCCAAAAAAACTGAATATTTTTTAATATAAATTAGATAATAGAAATTATGACCATAAGATATTTAAAAAAAAGCAACTAATATTAATATTTAAAAACTAATTAATTGGTTGAACAAAATTTATTTTAAAAATAAAGTTATTCTCACTAAAATATAGATTAAAATATTAATACAAAAATTAATTACTATTTTTTTAACAATAACCAACAATATTTTATATTAAAGTTGTTGAGCAAACTGCTTAGTTAAAATACATCTTACAAAATGTTGTAAGGTAGTTGTCTGCATAGCCGAAAAGGGCAGGGTGGATACATTTGTCTACTGAAGTTTATATATGATTTCCCAAAATATATTTTACTACATTCCAAATTTTTCCATTTATAATTTCACCAATAGTTGCCTGTCAAACAAAATTTAGAACACACATGCAATTCACATCTTAATAATTTTGAGCCATCAGCTTGTTTCCCTTGTCCTTGTTCTATTTTTCCATTACCTCCTCTAGCTGAGATCTAATATAGTCCAACTCCTCTTCCATCTGTTGGATTCAATTTTTAAGTTTTTGCATAGTCTCTAATATTCCTGAAATTTTTTGGTGCATAGATCAAAGTGCAATATCAAACAAGTGATTATTTTCATCATGATCCATGAAGTCTAGAACTGCCACACACAAGAGCAGCAAGCCCGAGGGGACCTATGTGTGGTTCCCTTAACTATTGGTTCTCACACCTCCAAATTCCCTCAATCAATTGGCTAAAACACCTAATTGTTACAATGTTGGGGTACCACAAACAATCTAGATATTGCATGCAAATCAACCGTAAATCATCCAGTGGTCATCTCCTTAAATAGTCATGCATTGTGAATGGAGGACTTGAAATTGACCCGAATCAATGCCACATGCTCTAGGTTTGCTTAAGGATGAGAAATTTCCTCCACATCATCAAAATCTGAATATTTCCCTCCTATTATCACCTCAACCATTGACTTCTCCAACGCCTGAAAATACAAGCCCACTCTCTCTCTCTTAATCTAAATCCAAATCCACGATCTCACTTTTATTAAGGATGAAGTCAAACCGAAGGAAGATACATAGGGAGACCTTCCCTCACCAAAATTCCTAGTAACCAAGTGTCCCGCTAGCCTCCATAACAATGCCACTCAAATCCAAATGTCTTGTCAGATCCAAGCCTTCTCCATGATTAGGAGCACTCACACCCCACCTTGGGTTTAAAAATTGTACTATCATTTATTAATATACTAAGGCAAGGTTTAATATACTAAAGCAAAGGGTCATAGCTTCTTTCCCCTCACCAATTATTTTCTCCCTTCTTTAGACTTACCCCTTTGTTGGCCAATAAGTTAGCTTTGGAATTGTTTCCCCTTCAAACATGGAAGTGTTGACACCTCGATATAGATTGATACCAAAAATGGATTCATTTGAAGATCAATCTTAACTTGATGTCTAAGGGAAGAGTTCTAGATTATAAATGATGAAATATTATCATGATATTTGAGTCTCCAATGACTATTACTATTGTCACTCCAATGCTAGAAATTTTCTTTAACCCTTGATAGAAGGCATAAACTTTAGTTGCATTACTGGAAATGAGACCTAAACCTTAGCATAACACACTTTCTAATGGTTCCCAACCTACCACCACCACCACCACAAAAAATCATTGTTAATTAAAAATACGAATGAGAAGACTTAAAAAAAGAGAGAGAAAATAGAAAAAAAGATTTAAAAAATTATTGAACAAAAGATTATCAAAATGAATTTTGAATTGGTGCCAAATAATAATAATAATAATAAAAATATAAATAAAAGTAAAAAGTGCCGAGAGTTCTTTATATTTTTATTATTTCTCCCTGAAAACCAATTAAAAATTTATTTTAATAATTTTGTATCCAATCTTTTATTTTAATTTTATTTTTATTTTTCAACAGTTAATTTCTCGCTTTACTTGTATACTTGTTTTTTCATTTTTTCATTTTTTTGGTTCTCTTTACTTGTATACATTGTTTTGTTTTTACTGCAACCAAGATTACTTGAGGCATATAAATTGTAGAGGCCTTTGGCCCTGTATGGACTTTAATTGAACTGAAGATATTATTGTGTAAGCATCTGTGTTTGAAATACAACTGAGTTGGCTTGAGAAATTATTGAATAAAGTATAAACATCTACAACAATTTTCAATTTATCAAAATTCACCTACTCATTCTGTTACATGTAATCACTTTCCTTGGTAGTTTGCTGAACCGTCCTAATTCCAAGGTATTGCTGAGAAAATAAATTGTTTTTCCTACTTCATATTTCAGGACCAGATTTAACTTTTACTGCACTTTTCAGGCATAGAGATAAATTCATCAATGGAAGAACATAGTGGATATGAATACATTTTCTATTTTAAAGTTCAAAGGCCAAATTTATCTTTAACTTCTCCCAACCTTTATTTTATGAGTCAACAACATTTTCAAGAGAATCCTGAATTTCCTCATTCCTCACCTAATGCTCTATACTGTCTTCCCCAATTCGATCTCCATTTCCTTCAATCAGATCAACATACATTGTAATTCCACTTTTGAAAAAACCGTTATATTTCCTTTCCCTCAAAAGCACTTCCAACATGCTCTTTTTTTGGCTCAAAATAGTTCACAAAAATTATTTTTACCCTTTTGTGTGTAACAGACTTCTCTACCGCAGTTGATGATACTGGATTGATTTGAAACATGTAATGAAAAAAATAACAATGAGTTGAAATAACAATTAGTTGAAGAAGACAAGGGCAACAAACTCATTTTTTAATGTTCAAATCTGAAATATTTGAGTTGATGGAATCAAGAAACATTGGAACTACATTATTGGTTTCTCCTTCAATTCAATCATCAGTCTGAGGTGCAAAACCAATAGACAGAAAAGGTGCATTTTACTTGAGATGAACCTGGAAACCACATAAAGGAATGTCGTCCAGTGAGTCTTAAAATATTGAATTGCAATTCCCTTTGTGCTCTGAAGACCTTTGCACAAGTCACCCTCAAATAATTCCACGCAGATTGAAAATTCTGAGTGCCTCTGCTTCTGCTGCCAATTCCAACTTCTCCTTCAACCTTGAACTTGAGAATCTGGATGAATTAATTTCTCCGCTGGTCCAATTTTTTTTTGCCAAAAAGAGTCCTTCCTTTATTGAAGTATTTGGAAAAATGTAGGATTTGCAAACGAAGTTAAATGGCACTGCATTTTCACATAAAAAGTAAAGGATTGTAGTCCACACTATGCTAACTATGCCTTGGGTCAGGTCTACAACCCATCTGTGCTCAATTTCAATCTAGATCACAGTGTTGCACCAATCTCTCCTAAAGCAATCACCTTCCCTATAGAATCTACACTGTGAAAAATACTGGATTTTAACTAAAATTTATCTCCCACCCTCCTCAAGGGTGGTAATTCTCTGCCATGGTCAATGTAGGAGAGCAATGGACGATGCCTTTGCAAAGAGCTAACAAATTTTTCTTTACCAAAAACAATCAAGGGGTATAAAATATAACTGTGAAGGCACTAAAAGGATATGTAGGCTGACACAATTCAGATAGGTGTGTAGGAAAGGCTCCAACAGAAATAGTTAGCATTGATAAAATCATGGTGAGAAAGGTCCGGGCAACATTTATTTTTTGCATGCCTTCTGCGGCCAGTTTTAATGGTGGATGGAAGAATATTTTGCATAAATGTGGGATGTCAGTACAATTATTGTGCAAAATTTGTTTGATCTTAAAATTTCTTTGGAATAATGTAATCCATAAATGATTCTTACCTTCAACCTTTCCCAGTAAAAGTTACAAGACCTATGAGAATTAAATTCCACACAAACTAATTGATTTATACCTCTGTGTTAATGTGAGAGCACTAGTTGTTTATGTGAATTATAAGAATTAATCTTTCCTAAGAGTTCACGGGTTAAAATCCAGAAAGGTAGAGAGTAGAGTATGTAAACCTCCTTAAAATTCAATAGTCAAATGGCTAAATAGAATTCAAATCCAGAAAGGTAGAGAGTAGAGTATGTAAACCTCCTTAAATTTCATTATTCAAATAGCTAAATAGAGGCAGGTCCTTGTCTCACAAATAAGGGAGTCTCATACACCAATTGGGTCTCTAATTTAGTAGTCAAATGGTGAAATAGAGACAAGTAGTTTTCTCACAAATAAGAGAATCACATACACCAATTTAATATCTAAATTGGCAATGACCTTAAAATTAAAGTATTATTATTATAATTATATTTATAGCTATAAATTACCCAAAGCAGTAATTCTTCTAAATGACTCAGTGAACCACAAAACGTTGCACAAGCCATTCCAACTATTGTATAATCGCTGCAAGACGAGCCACAATAAATGACAAAATGTTGCACAAGCCATTCCAACTATTTGTATAATTTCTACAAGACGAGCCATTCTAAGACAACAATATCACTTCAATATTAAATCATAAGCTGCATTAAACATTGAATACTTCACTGAGTGAAGGGGTGGAACTCGAAGTGATCTTATTCATCATGTTTTTTGAACAGTGTAAATCATAATACGCTGGTTCAAACTGCTTGGATTTGAAATCTGACCCCTTTCTGACTGCTTGGATTTGAAATCTGACCCCTTTCTGACTGCTTAAGGCAACCAATTCCATGATTTACCAAATTTTCTGTGAAGCACATTTCATGACAAAAATATCCTTAAGAAAAATTCGATTAACTGACATATAATACTTATATTGTTCCACAACAATATCCCTTTTATATAAAAGACAAATGTTTCATAAAACTCAGCTACTGCATCCTATTTGTTCAGGTAGGAATATGCATGTTACAAATAATTTAGTCTGACTTCTGACAAGAAATTTTGGAAATTAGCTGCGATCTTCCTCGTACACTCTACACACATACACACCCAACCATAAAGCAAAAAACACTGGATTTTTATTATAGGATAAAAATTCTAGTACATTTGTCTTGGTATATGGTAAGCCATGCTTCTAAGTAATATGACAGATATCACTGGAATGTTGTAAGGTCCCACCTTACCTACCATAATTATTATAGAGAAATATTATATTAAATCAAAATGTGATATATATATATATATATATATATATATATATATATATCTATATATAGAAGTTATTGGTGTCCTTTACACTACACCCTAAATTCTACCAACTTATCTTCAAAGCTACAAAGTTCAAGGTTTATCAAGATCCAAAAAAAATACAACCATAATACTTGCTTCTCAAGACTAAAATCACCTTTAAAATATAAATTATTTAGTGGGATGAATAAATATCAACCTTTATGAACCACAATTTACAATAAACTAATTGTTAATTCCGTTGTAATTAAATGTGTTCAAGAGTGACTAATAACATGCTTATGAATTATTTTCTTAAAAGGATAATTTAAATTATATAGAGTTGGCATCTCATAATTTAGGAATTCATATGTGAGCTCATATTGCAACAAATTACTTACTGCAATTTTGAATTTTCAACAAGACCCTTTAACTCAATGAGTTATTATACTAGAAATACCTTGATTGCAAATCTTAAATTAACTTAAGCCTTTTGTTTTATGGACGGTTCATAAACATAATTAGATGCAACCATTGAACATTATGAAAACCAATTTACAAGCATGAAATGTACAACCATTGAGGCATTTCGTCAAACACTTACAACCATTATCTCTTTAAGGTGTTTTCACAATAATTAGCTAACATGAATCCAAAGTTGCATGACTTTTTTTTTTTTTTGTAAGTAGTGCCAATCATTGAACTTAAGATATTAGTAGACTATCAGCCATATTCATTGTTGAATCTATACCAATGAATATAAATATTTAGAAATTTCAAACATAGCTCACAATGTTGTAAGGTACAGCCATTGAGGAATTTTGACAAATAGTTGGCAGTCATAAAAAAAGTTTCCATATGGTTATTTAAATTTTCAAATTATTAACCATTTATACTTTAAAAACAATTTCCAAGTGGTTAGCCTAAATCAGATTCATCATTATAAATTATCAGGCAGTTCCAATATAAAAAGAACCAAACAGCAAGACAAAACAACAGGCAGTTCTACATGCAACAGCAAATCTGCAAAACAGAGCAGATTTGGGAATTGATGTCCGAAACCTTGATTTTTGGAATCAAACTTGGGGTGAAATGGTCTATTGGTATGGATACCCCCTGAAGTGGAGCGGGATCGCAACAGGGATGCCCAGAAATGCAATTTTTGAAAACAACAACTACCCAAGAGTCCTAAAATCTCATTTATGACTTCTATCAAACACATAGTATGAAACTTATCTAGAGCTGTAAAAAGAGAAGGAGAATAGAAATTAAGCTATTAAAACATTTTCATCCAACTCATAACAGCCTACAAGATTCATCCATTAGGACTTTCTTTCAATCGACTCAACATTATACAAGAAAATACTTCAACAATCATTACGAAAATTTCCTCACATTTGGTGCAACACTTCATATACATGTAAGTTTCAGAAAACAACCAAACAAGAAAAATATTATGAAATAAACTAAAAAAAAATGCATAATATAATTTGACCCACATACCTAACAGTGAATTTGTACACTCCAAGAGGATGGATGTATGCTCCAGCTCCAATAAGAGTATGCTCCAATGCCAATATCCTTACCAACTCATCATGAACCACCCGGTTTTCCTCCCAACCATATCCAAGAAGAACTTCTCCCCTTGGAACCCCCGAGCTGCAAAAGCTCACAACCAGTATCACGATACAACAGTAGAGAGAGAGAGAGATGCAAGGCAACTCAGGAAGGTAGTTTTCACTTCCTCTAAATACCACTCATGTTCAACCTCAATAGACACTTAGTAGATTAGTAAGGAATCCAGATTTGTTTTGGAAGAAATTGGATACTCTCCATATCTCCCACAACCTTCCTCAAGTCTCTCCCACTCTTGGCATCACCCTCCTTCCCAAGTGAGAATACATGAGACTCATATATAGGAGGAGAAACCAATTCTTGTCATAAAGGAGGAGTAATATGCATGCATTGTATTCCATTTAGAGGAGTGTAACTTATGCTATTAAGGATAGGTATGCATGCCTTATTTAAGGAGAGTGTAACATATGCATTAAAGAGAGTGTAAGAGGAATATTTTATGACATATCTTTAATGAGTGTAAGAGGAATATTTTATGACATATAATTAATGAGTGTAAGAGAAATATGTCATTCCTCAATGAGTGCATAAAAGAGAGTGCAATGTAATATTTAAAATAGAGAGAGTTACATAGAGCCACGATAGTCATGAAAGAGATAGGTGTGAATTGATTGAATGGATAAAGTTAATTTGTAATTCCTTTTTAATAAAATATCATAGTCTCATAAAAGATAATGATAATACTAATAATATTGAGGATTAAGTCAATATTGAACTATTAGGATTGATTAAAGATAAGTTAGTTAATTTCCTTCAACTGTGCTTGATTACCAATTTATGCAAGGAGATTTACTATTTTTGGAAAGTCATGCTTGAGATGCTAGACATGACTTTCTATTTTTAGAAAGTCATTCCAAAATTGTCAGATTGAGATTTATCCATGAGTGGTATTTTTCTTTTGGAGAATAGGGATTCCGCACCCCTATTTCATGCATCTCCGTGCCTTAGTAGATTGAGGACTCCGCGCCCTGATCTACTCCAAAGATCTAAGATTCCATAACTTGATCTTTTTAAATATTTAGGACTTCGTGCCCTAAATATACAAGACTCCACGTCTTTATATTTCTTGGATTTAGGACTCCATGCCCTAATTTCCATGCTTTCTCATCTACTGTGCTTTGAAACTCCACATTTCTCCTTATGATACTGATTGTGAGCTTTTACCCATTTGATGGTTCATTGGTAAGGCCTTGTTTGAAGACCTACATACATCACAATCTCATAGATCAAATGAATCATATGAATTTCATAATGAAATTAACTTAACCACATTTTACCATGAATGGTGCATGACTTCCACAATCATTTGGGTTTTGAAGAAATGACTTCCACAGTCATTTATCCTTGTTGGAAAATGATCTGGTCTCCTACCACATCCTGCTCATTACAATGTTAGACATATATATAATCATGCAAGTCATGTATCATCCATAAAACATAATTTAACCATTTTTTTTTTTTTTTTTCCACATAACCATGAGCATCCATGGGTTTATGTGTCTCAATCCAGGTTCTCCATCCATGTCATACACCTGATACACAAGTCAGATGCAAAAAGAGAGACATATGCATAACATCATATAAAACACATAATCAAATATACCACACATAAGGGAAAATACAACTACATAAAACATTTTTCCCAAACCAAGGGTCAATATTCCATACATAAACCATGGATATAAAACATTGTTACCCAATATAGTGATCACTATGACATACATAAAGATAAAGAGGAAATACAATCATATATTTATAAAATGTTATTCCTCAATCTAGTGATCAGTATTCCATATATATATAACTCATCAAAAATAACCCTAAATAGGAGTGACAAAATATACTAGGAAAAAAAATAGGACACTACATACTCCTCCTCTTGGAGGAAACTTGGCTCGAAGTTTTATTAAACAAAAATGGAAACTCTAGACGCATAGAAGATGCATCTTCCCAAGTGGCGGAACTAGGACTGTATGGGTCCCATTGGACCTTTACTTGGTCCACCATACGACGTCTGAGCTGTCGAGTGCGATGGTCCAAAATGAAAACTGGCTCTGCCTTCAGAGTCCCCTCACCTGTTACCTGTAATTGATGCCAATCTAAAATGTGAGAAGGATCATGAACATACTTACGCAACACTGAAATATGAAATACATCATGCATGCGATGAAGAACTGGTGGTAGAGCAAGACGATATGCCACAGGTCCTATCCTTTCGATGATCTCAAAAGGCCCAACAAAACGAGGAGAGAGCTTAGATCCTTTCCCAAATCTAATAGAGCTTTTCTGAGGTTTTACTCGAAGAAAAACAAATTCCCCCTCTTTAAAACTACGATCCAATCTATGCATATCAGCATAGCTCTTCTGTCTATCCTGTGCCTCCTTTAATCTTTGTCTTATACGACACACCTGTTCCTCCATTTCTTGAAGAATTTCAGGACCTACAGAGATTCTGTCCTCTAATCTATCCCAACTTAAAGGTGTTCTGCATGGTCTTCCATACAATAGCTCATAAGGGGCCATACCAAGAGATCGGTGATAACTGTTATTGTAAGCAAACTCCACAAGAGGAAGATAATCTTCCCACTTAGATTGTTGATCCATTACATACATTCTAAGCATGTCCTCCAACACTTGATTTACTCTTTCAGTTTGACCATCAGTTTCTGGATGATAAGCTATACTGAAATTTAATTGTGTCTGAAGAACTCCCTGGAAACTAGTCCAAAATCTTCCTGTGAATATAGAGCCCCTGTCTGATATGATTTTCTTCGGAAAACCATGAAGTCTAACGATCTCCTTTATAAATACTTGTGCTATTTCAGCTGCTTTGTAAGTATCTCTAACAGGTATAAAATGGGCACTCTTAGTAAGCTTATCCACCACCACCAAAATGGAGTTGTGCCTTTTGGTTGTTTCAGGTAATTCCACAAAAATTCCATAGATATTTCTTCCCATTTGGACTCAGGGATATTATGCGGCTGCAACAATCCTGCTGGATGACCATGCTCTGCTTTAACTAGCTGACATTCCAAACACTTTGCCACAAAATTTGCTACATCCTTCTTCATACCTGTCCAAAAGAAAATTTTCTTTAAATCAGCATACATATTTTAGACTCCCGGGTGAGCCATATATACTCCACGGTGAGCTTCTTGCAAAATGAACTCACGAAGCCCATCTTGATCTAGAACTACAATTCTTTGCATAAATCTCACCATTCCATCATCATCACAAGAATAGCCTTCTACCTTGCTTTTCTTAGCCTCCTCCCCACAAAGAGAAACTTTAACCTCCTTACACCAATCATCTACATCTTGTGCCCTCAAGATGCGCTCCCGTAAATCAATCTTCAGTGGAATTACTGAAAATATGTGTGGCCTTCGACTAAGTGCATCGGCTACTTTGTTCAATGTACCCTTGATGTAAGTTATGTCAAAATCATATTCACTTAGGAGTTCTGACCACCTTCTTTGTCTAGCATTAAGATCACTTTGAGTAAATATATGTTGCAAACCTCTATGATTTGTTTTCAATTCAAATTTCTTTCCCACCAGATAATGTCGCCAAAGTCGCAAGGCATGAACTATGGCTGTTAGTTCTAGATCATGGGTTGCATAGTTTTCTTCATGAGGCCTTAACTTCCTAGAGGAATATGCAATCACCCTACCCTCTTGTGATAAAATGGCACCCAATCCACCTTTTGACGCATCTGTACATACAATGAATGGTTTATCCATATCTGGAACCTTCAGTATTGGAGCTGTAGTCAAACATTGCTTGAGCTTGGAGAAAGCTTGCTCACACTCATCCCCCCACTTAAATCGCGCTCCCTTCCGAAGCAATGAAGTGATTGGGCTGGCTATTTTTGAAAACCCTTCAACAAATCTCCGATAGTATCCTGCCATACCCATGAAACTACGCACTTCATGTGCATTAGAGGGTGTTGGCCATTCTGAAATTGCTTCGATCTTTGCTGGGTCAACTGAAATTCCTTCGCTGGAGATAATGTGTCCAAGATAATGGATCTTTGATTGAAAAAAAGAGCATTTGGACATTTTTGCATAAAGCTTATTTTCTCTTAAGCATTGCAATACCACTCTTAGGTATTGCAATACCACTCTTAGGTGTTGCTCATGCTCTTCGGGGGAATTTGAATAGATTAGGATGTCATCAAGGAACACTTGTACAAATTTGTCCAAGTACTTCCGAAATACACCATTCATCAGACTCATAAAAACTCCTGGGGCATTAGATAACCCAAAGGGAACAACCACGAACTCATAATGACCAAAACGAGTTCGAAAAGCAGTTTTGGAAATATCCTCTTCTTTAACTCTAAGCTGATGATATCCTGATTGAAGATCGATCTTGGAGAATACAGTGGCTCCCTTCATTTGATCAAATAGATCATCGATGCGAGGCAAAGGATATTGATTTCGAATAGTTACTCGATTCAATTGCCTGTAATCAACACAGAGCCGAAGGGATCCATCCTTCTTCTTTACAAATATCACAGGAGCTCCCCAAGGTGAAACACTAGGTCTAATCATACCCCGATCCAATAACTCTTGAAGTTGCACTTGCAACTCACGAAGTTCAACAATAGACATTCGGTAGGGAGCTTTGGATATAGGTTCAGTACTAGGCTTAAGCTCAATGGAGGAGTCAATCTCACGCTTTGGAGGTAAACCAGGCAAATCCTCTGGAAGGACATTAGAGAATTCTGAAAGGAAAGGATATTGTTCAAAGGATGAAAGCTCTCTCTCATTTAAGGTCATTACAGCATACATTTGACATTTTTTTCTAAGACTTCGCTTCACCTGCAAGAATGAGATAAGTCTTAAGGAAACAGGTCTTCTTTTGCCAAGGAGAACCCTAGACTGACCCTCATCACTCAAAAACTGAAGGGTTTTGCTTCGAAAATCGAGCACAGCCCAGCGAGATTCAAGCCAGTCCATCCCAATTATCACATCATAGTGACCAAGTGGCGTCACATAAAGATTCACATGTGTGACACACACTCCTAGGTCTAAAGGGCACTCTTTCACTAAGCAGTCAACCTTTTGAGATCGTCCTAAAGCCATCTCAACCTGATTGAAATCATCTTGCTCTATTGCCACCAATTTACATTTCAATAAAGCATTAGGAGAAATAAAACTTTCAGTTGCACCGGGATCAATCAAAATAGTAACATCCATACCATTTAGCTTACCAGATGCTTCAAGTATAGTAGATTGATGCTCGACTTGGCGATTCTGCAACACTGCATGAATCCTATGGGCCCTACCCATATCTCTAACAGTGGCTTGTTCCTGCTCTGATTTTGCTTCAGTCTTCTTTGTAGGGAAATCTCTCTCATAATGAGGGCCTCCACAAGTCCAACATCCATTAGTGGGAGCAGCTTTCATAAATTTGACCCTTTTATTAGGTGTTTCTTGAGTGCGAGCACTACTTTGCTGAAGTTGATGCCTTGAATTATTTCCTTGTTTATTAAAAGTATGATTCTTTTGGAATCCCTGATGATGTGAACCACCTGACTTATGTCTTACATATTGGCCTCCCCTTCGAGTATGTTTCCCATGGAATGATAGATTTGTGGTTTTATCCTCGCCTTTGTTGCCCAACAATTCTTCCTCAGCTATAATTGCTTGTTGCACTACCTCATGCAATGTAGTAGGCCTCAAAATGCGCACCTTCTCCTTTATGATAGGATTCAACCCATACAAAAACTTGTTTACCTTGAGGGATTCGGTATTTAGATGGGTGGCATATCTAAGCAATTCCATGAATCGTGCTTCATATTCAAGGATTGTCTTAGTTCCTTGCTTAAGATCATGGAACTCATTCAACTTCCTCTCCAAGTATTCAGCAGAAAGGTACTTTGCTCGAAATTTCTCTTCAAATTTTTCCCATGTCAAGGTAGACATGGAGTACCCCAATTGGGACTCTAAGTTCCTCCACCATAATAGTGCACTCTCCTTAAGTTGGTAAATAGCTAACTTTTCCTTTTGGTTGCTAGAATAGTTCCGCAACTCAAAACATAGGCGCATGTTTTCCAACCAAGCTTCTGCTACCTCCCCTTTTGTGGTGCCCTTAAAGACAGTGTTGGGGTTCCCATGTTTTGGCCAGATTGGCAAGACCAAAAGATGAGACAACATGAGAACCACTTTTGGGCCCTAGGATCTAGCCCTCCTGGACCCGGAGAGGGATCTCTCCAAATAGAGCTAAGAATGATATATCTATGAAGCTCAAAATGAGATGTTAGGCTAGTTATGAAGCACAGAGGGGTGTTTTAAATGACTTGGTTGGTTGGTTGCTGGGTTGGTCACGAGATCATGGACTGAGAAAGCAATGGGAGAAAAGGAACAGGGCAGCAGGACATTTCAGCAAAGAGGATAGGCCTAGACAGTGCCATCCATTGGGCTATGGAGTCATGAAAGGAAATTACTTGCATCCACTAGCCAAGGCTTCCAAAGGGCAAGTCATCTAATACTAAAGGATCTTTTAGATTAGATGGTGGGGTGGAACATTAAGGAAGGAAAGTGAAAGAAGGAGAACAACCCAATTTCTGTCTATAGATCAGGTCAGAGGTCATTTAACTCCAGACCTGCTTGGACATACTCTAGGGCAGCTCTCAAAGGGACAAAGGGGCTGCTTATAGATCGGACCAGAGGTCATTTAACTCCAGGTCTGCTTTAGCAACTCCAAGGGAAAACAAAGATAAGATAAACAAAGGGATCTTAGAAAGGTAAGATGGTCGTGCAAGGATCCTAGTGGACAGGGCTAACACTCATCCCCAGTGTTCCCAAACCTTCCAGCTTAAACCCAGCAAGAACATCTAAGAACTGATTCAACCAATTCATACATCAGAGAGTAGGCAATAACATCCACTACACTGGTTAAATTGACTGAAATCACTTCTCAGATAACACATTTAGCAGAAAACATTGAAGGCAAGGAGAGCAGACAGCATAGGGCACCTAACAAGGGTGAATCCTATACCATTATTCTGATGCAAGCCCAGAAGAACAATGAAACAATGTGAAAGTGTAATAAACAAAGTAAGGAAAACATCACCAATAGTAATAGACCAGGATCCTGTGAAATGTGCTTTGATTAATTGATGCAAAACCAGTCATGTACACTATAGCTCAATGGCTAATACAATCCATAATTTCTCCTCCCAGCCTATTTCATACAACTACTCTACTACTCCCTCCCACGACTGTTCTAACAGTCAAAACGAATCCCTCTAACAGCAACTACGTAGCAAGGCAACAACAACAACAACAACCTTTACAATAGTTCTCGGGGAATTCTTATAGGGGAATGGGAAGAAACAGAAGTAGGTGAACCATTGAATGAACCTCATTAAGATAGTAAGGCGGAAGTGTCCTCGCCCATACTACTTAATGGCAATCTGCAACGCTGAATGTTCTCTGAGACTGGTTCAGAGATCTCTGTCAGGTCGATTTTTACCTACGATATATTCCTTGGAGCCAACTACAGTGTTTGAGCTACATGTTGCCATTGAAATAAATGAAGCTGGGGGGAAAATGCACAAGGTCCACTCCATGCTTCTTTAGTAACACTTTTGCTGACAGCCCCTTGAGGGAAGTTGTCCTCGTATTAATCTTTCTAAGCTCGAGAGCTGGAAGGAGCCTTGTGAGGAAAGGTGTGCTGGAGAAAACGACGCTCTGCGCACATTGGTGGTCTGCGTCTATGAGCTTCTTTGGTGCGCCTCGCTCTTAGTCTTCAAGCAGTGCTTTAATCCTTTGAACATGGGATTAGGTGTTAATCTTCAATTATGGCGTAAATCCTCTTTGGAGTCCTCTGCAGCTAGTTCAGCAGGTGCTGAATGAACCTCTACCGTATTTATAAACATGATGAGACAAACACGTTGAGGCTCCACTGGCGTGGTGGAGAAATGCAGTGGAAACTCGGAGGAACGGTGGTAGAACGGTGGAAACAGTGAAAGCGTGGTGAATGGCGGAAGAAGTGATTATTGGTGAAAAACCTAAAGGTTAAACGTTTGGGCAGATAACACATGGGAACGGGGAAAAACAATGAAACGGAGCCACAGAGGTGGGGCCGGCATGAATCGCAATCGCAAATCGGGAGAGGGAGAAGGGCAGAGTGAGGCACAACAAAACTTCCGATGCGATTGAGAAATCCTTTGTAATAACCAAGATATAACCATTTTCCCATTTACAAAGGAAAAGCTCTTTATTTACATGAAAAGGTGGAAGGGTAGTACAGTGGGCCCGAGGGTCTAATCGCAATCGGGGATCGGAGTGGGTGACAATCGCAACGCACATATTAAATCTTGCGATTGCGATCAGCGGCGGGAGCACGATTGAGCGTTGACTGTTGGATCCAAATACCAGATCAATGGCTCACTTTCAATCGGAGGGATAAACGGGAGGGGCGATGGGCGATGATGCGACCAGCGCTGAGCCGTTGGATCAGCAGGGGGATGGACGGCCAGGATCAAATCGGAAGATTTCAATCGGGGCGGCGCCAATGTGACTTGCGATTGCGATCGGGGGGGATTTGCGATTGAGCGATGACCGTCGGATCAGCGGGGAAATGGACGGACGGGATTGAATCGGGAGGCGGAGAGAAGGGGATGCGATCGCGATCGGGCGGAGGGTGCGATTAAGCGCTGGTCGTTAGATCTGGGGACCGGATCAACGGCTCATGTTTAATCGGAGGGAGGGCACGATCGGGGATCGGGAATTGGAACTTGTGATTACCGATCGGGAGGGGAAAAGTGATTGAGCGCTGGCCGTCGGATCGCGGGACAGATCAACGGCTCAGATGCAATCGGGGGACAGTGCGATCGGGGGATCGGAAGTCATAGTTGCGATTGATCAGGGATCGGGGCAGAAGTCTTGCGATTGCAATCGGCGAGGGTCTGCGATTGGCGCTCTGTCGTTGGATCTCCGTGGAAGATCAATGGTGCAGAACGCACCGCGAGGCTTAACGTTATAAACGAATCGCATCGGGGTTTTAGAGTCTTACAAAGGGATTTGCCTCCCGCCGATAGTTCCGATTGCGATTAGCGCCTGGGACTTAAGCGCTTGGTCCCACCGCTGGGTCACATGTGGGGAAGTGGTTTGAAATTGGCTGGTGAAAAGGGGCTAGGCCTATAATAAGGTCGAAAATGGGTTTTTTTCCCATTTAAATGGAATTTGAGGATTCAAAAGGGAAACGATAGAGGGATAGAGGGGAAAAAAGGCCAACAAAGGTTAGGGGAGGAAACTTAAAGGGGATTTTGAGGGGATTTGGAGGGTAAATGGGGAGATAGAAGGGGAGACAAGGGGGGATAAAAAGAGGCTAACTGGGTGTGAAATAAGAAGGAAAAGGGGGCCTTTGGGCATCTCTTCACATAACAGGGAGGCTTTAAAAGGGGAATCAACAGAGGGGATTTTATCAAAGGATAGAAGACACATGGAGGCTTCAAGGAGACTGTGTTTTCAAGGGAAATGCATTCCTTGAAGACTCAACAACAATTTATCCCCCTACTGCTTGTCAAAAATTTCATAGGGGGGCTAACAGTGGCTCCACATGGGGATGGCTTCTTCTTGAAGGAGTCAAGAATTCAGAAATTGATATCTTGGTGTAGGCCAGGTGCCTGCTGCTCGAACCATCCGTCTCTTTCTTTGATCTGCTGCCACAAGCTATGAAGACAACATATCAGCAGAAACACTTCCCATACAGCTACCTACCCACACTATAGTTCTATCATTTTTCTTCCTGGGTGCATTTGGACTTGCAGACCCTTTTACATCATCAATTTTTACAAACAGGAAAAATAAACCTAGTCTACTTCTACCCTTATTGCTCCATGAGACCAGATTAGACTGTTGGCCTCATATGTTTCTCTACCTATACTACTACCTGCTAGGATTAGACTGTCTAGCAGGTTTCTTCTCTACATTCTAAAATAGAAATTTAAACAACTAATCTACTTGCTCATAGACTGAGCTTTATTGAGCTTTCCTACCTACCCTACTCTAACTGGAATATTTACAGCCTAGCTTACAAACACTGTCTTCCAATGCAACCAGTCCTTCAAGTGATCCCATGACTGGTCCTTCTTGCTCAACTCCTTGAGCATGCTGGATAGGCAGGGCAGCTCCCACTCTTTTTGTTCAAAAACAGCAGCTTTGAGAAAATTTCTTTGTGTCTGTAACATGCTGCTGAGCAAGACCTTTGATCCTTCTTCAAATGTTTGCAGGAAAAATGCATAAGGATCATGATAAGATACCTGGTTGTGAATGTCTGGCAGCTTGGCTTCGACCAGGATCCCTTCTTCTTCCACTGGATCAAGAAGAAGACTCTCTTGAGAGAGAGAATCTCCCTCATCTTCTGAACTGGAGGACTCATCGTATATTGCAGCTGAGTCCTCCTGGAGCTCTGATATGTTCTGCTCTGATGTGCTGAGCTCCGTGAAAAGATCTATGTATTCTCGAGCAGGGGCTTGTTCCATTACTTCCTCCTTTTCAAGAGGAAGTTCGTTATTTTCATTCTGCTCAAGAATCTCTTCTTTGCTTTCCTCCTCATCTTCTGAAAGGAAAGGCTGCTGGTCTCCGATTTCACTGATGGTCTGTGGTAGAGTAGAATGAAGATTCAAAGAATCTTCATCTGTTATTATACTATCATAGCTCTCCCCATCAGTATCATAGATGGGCTGACTGGCTTCATTACTTCTCTGAAATTCCTGGCTCTGATCTTCTTCCCATGAATCTAAGGATGATGGTCCTGCAAGCTCGGCTTCCCTTTGAAAGAAATCATCATCAAATAGATCATAAAAAGGAAAATCATTACTATCATTAATGTCGCCCTTCAAACCTATTGGATTCTCAGCAGGTCTTTCTTCATCCTGATTCACCGAGGAGTCTTCTGAATCTGAATGATCAAACTCACAAGATGAGTGAGCAAGAGTATGTGTTCTATAGAAGATGTCTGGGGTGGACTGCTGGTTTAATATCCAGTCAATCTCTTCTTCTGTCAAAAGAGGGGTTTCCCTCACATCATGGACAGAAGAACAGCAGTCCTCTTTTTCTCGCATTAGCTGACTGGGAGGCGGGATTTCCTCTTGAGCCTCTTCTTCCGTATCGGATTCTGCCTCTTCTATGTAATCTCCTGTTTCCTCAAGGCAGCTTTCCCTATCAGCCTTTGCTAATAGGTCCTGATATTCTCTGGTCAGCGTAACACAAGACATGGGTAAGCAGTCAGGCAGCTCCTGATCACTCTCCTCTTCATCTTCTACAGATTCTTGAGCATCATACATGTCTTGCTCGTCTTCTCGGTCCAGAGTTTGTTCATGTTCTGGAAAAGGCATAGGCTGTTCTGAATAATCATCATTTGCGTTCATATCAGCCATATACGTTTCCAACATTTCTCCAAACATCTCTGTTATTCTGCATACTTTGTTATACAAAGCATTATACTTCGCATCTCTGTCCATGTTTGGATTTATTTATGCAAAGAAGGCTACTGCTTCTTCTCGACCAGTTCAGTGTCCTTCACCAGTGGAGTCATCAGGTCTTTGGATCATAGGGAGTGTGGAGTCACCAGGTGGATGATTATGAATGTTTGAAGCAGGGTGCTGTCCACCATCAACGGTGAGAATGCCAATCTAACCAGAGATTCTGGGTCTATGAGTGCCTAAGAATGTTTGAGGTGAAATGCACTCAATTCTCCAGTGGAGTCGCCATTATGTTGGGGTTCCCATGTTTTGGCTAGATTGGCAAGACCAAAAGATGAGACAACATCAGAACCACTTCTGGGCCCTAGGATCTAGCCCTCTTGGACCCGGAGAGGGATCTCTCCAAATAGAGCTAAGAATGATATATCTATGAAGCTCAAAATGAGATGTTAGGCTAGTTATGAAGCACAAGGGGTTTTAAATGATTTGGTTGGTTGGTTGTTGGGTTGGTTAGGAGATCATAGGCTAATAAAGTAATGGGAGAAAGGGAACAAAATAGAAGGAGGCTTCAGCAAAGAGGATAGGCCAAGATAGTGCCATCCATTGGGCTATGGAGTCATGAAAGGAAATTACTTGCATCCACTAGCCAAGGCTTTCAAAGGGCAAGTCATCTAATACTAAAGGATCTTTAGATTAGAGAGTGGGGTGGAACATTAAGGAAGGAAAGTGAAAGAAGGAGAACAACCAGATTTCTGTCTATAGATCAGGTCAGAGGTCATTTAACTCCAGACCTACTTGGACATACTCAAAGGCAGCTCTCAAAGAGACAAAGGGGCTGCTTATAGATCAGACCAGAGGTCATTTAACTCCAGGTCTGCTTTAGCAACTCCAAGGGAAAACAAAGATAAGATAAACAAAGGGATCTTAGAAAGGTAAGCTGGTCGTGCAAGGATCCTAGTGGACAGGGCTAACACTCATCCCCAGTGTTCCCAAACCTTCCAGCTTAAACCCAGCAAGAACATCTAAGCACTGATTCAACCAATTCATACATCAGAGAGTAGGCAATAACATCCACTACACTGGTTAAATTGACTGAAATCACTTCTCAGATAACACATTTAGCAGAAAACATTGAAGGCAAGGAGAGCAGACAACATAGGGCACCTAACAAGGGTGAATCCTATACCATTATTCTGATGCAAGCCCAGAAGAACAATGAAACAATGTGAAGATGCAATAAACGAAGTAAGAAGAACATCACCAATAGTAATATACCAGGATCCTGTGAAATGTGCTTTGATTAATTGATGCAACACCAGTCATGTACAATAAGCTCAATGGCTAATACAGTCCAGACTTCTCCTCCCAGCCTATTACATACAACTACTCTGCTACTCCCTCTCAAGACTGTTCTAACAGTCGAACTGAATCCCACTAACAGCAACAGCCGAACAACTGAACAACAACAATAACAACAAACTTTTCAATATGTTCTCGGGGATTTCTTATAGGAGAAGCGGAAGAAACAGTAGTAGATAAACAAATAAATGAGTCTCATTAAGACAGTAAGGCGGAAGTGTTCACGCCCATACCACTTAATGGCTTTCTGCGGCATTGCTTGTACTCTGTAATCTGTCTGGGGAGTCTCTGTCAGGCCGAGATCGACCTCGAATATTTCTTTGGGGTCCTTTCTAGTGCTTGGAGCTCTGCGCTAGCCTTCTGAATAAATGAACTGGATGGGATGATCTGCAGGCCCCTCCATGCTTCATAACTGCTATCTGTCAGTCTTTAAGAAGCTCTGTCAGTGTATTTAACTTTCCTGGGCTCGAGAAGCATGGAGAGCTTCTTGTAGGGAGGTGTACATCTGGAGAGAACGTACTCTGCTGATATGTAGCGCTAACATGGCTTGCTGGCGCGCTCAAACCTTCAAACTATGTCATTTTCCCTTGAATGTGGGGTTAAACCTTAACTGTATCAATAAAAAACAATAAACCCCCTGAATCTCCTCTATTGGTCCGCGGGCAAATGCATGTTGTCTGCTCAGTAAAATGAATTTTTCACAAACCGAGCAGTGGTGCAGAAATGCAGTGGAAACTCAGAGGAACGGTGGTAGAACGGTGGAAACAGTGAAAGCGTGGCGAATGGCGGAAGAAGTGATTACTGGTGAAAAAACCAAAGGTTAAAAATTTGGGCAGATAACACATGGGAACAGGGAAAAACAATGAAACGGAGCCACAGAGGTGGGGCCGGCATGAATCGCAATCGCAAATCGGGAGAGGGAGAAGGGCGGAGTGAGACACAACAAAACTTCCAATGTGATTGAGAAATCCTTTGTAATAACCAAGAAATAACAATCTTCCCATTTAAAAAGGAAAAACTCTTTATTTACATGAAAAGGCGGAAGGATAGTACGGTGGGCCCAGGGGTCTAATCGCAATCGGGGATCGGAGCGGGTGACAATTGCAACGCACATATTTAATCTTGCGATTGCGATCAGCAGTGGGAGCACGATTGAGCGCTGACCGTTGGATCCAAATACCAGATCAACTACTCACTTTCAATCGGAGGGAGAAACGGGAGGGGCGATGGGCAATGATACGATCAGCGCTGAGTCATTGGATCGAAAGGATGGGACGGCCGTGATCAAATCGGGAAGATTTCAATCGGGGCGGCCAATGTGACTTGCGATTTTGATCGGGGGATTTGCAATTGGGGTGGCGACCATTAGATCCGAAGGCTAGATCAACGACTCACGTTAAATCGGAGGGAGGGCACGATCGGGAGCTGCGGTGACCGTCAGATCTGCGGGAGGACGGACAGCCCAAATTAAATCGGAGCATCGCAATCGGAGACAGAGAGATGGGACTTGCGATTGCGATCGGGAGGGGAATTGCGATTGAGCGCTGGCCGTCGGATCGCGGGGAAAATTAGCGGCTCAGATGCAATCGGGGACAGTGCGATCGGGGGATCGAAAGTCACAGTTGCGATTGATCGGGGATTGGGGTGGAAGTCTTGCGATTGCGATCGGCAAGGGTCTGCGATTGGCGCTCCGCCGTTGGATCTCCGCGGAAGATCAACGGTGCGGAACGCTCCGCGAGGCTTAACGTTATAAACAAATCGCATCGGGGTTTTAGAGTTTTACAGAGGGATTTGCCTCCCGCCGATAGTTCCAATTGTGATTAGCGCTTGGGACTTAAGCGCTTGGTCCCAGCGCGGGGTCATATGTGGGGAAGTGGTTAGAAGGGGCTGGTAGAAAGGGGCTAGGCCTTAGAATAAGGTCGGAAGTGGGTTTTTTGCCCCTTTTGATGGATTTTGAGGATTCAAAAGGAAACGATAGAGGGATAGAGGGGAAAATAGGCCAACAAAGGAGGAAATTTAAAGGGGATTTTGGTGGGATTGAGGTAAATGGGGAGATAGAAGGGGAGACAAGGGGGGATAAAAAGAGGCTAACTGGGTGTGAAATAAGAAGGAAAATGGGGCCTTTGGGCATCTCTTCACATAACAGGGAGGCTTTAAAAGGGGAATCAGCAGAGGGGATTTTATCAAAGGATAAAAGACACATGGAGGCTTCAAGGAGACTGTGTTTTCAGAGGAAATGCATTCCTTGAAGACTCAACAACAATTTAGCCCCCTATTTTCTTGTCAAAAAATTTCATAGGGGGCTAAATACGTATAGGAAGCTTAACTTTTTCCAACTCTCTATGTACATCTCCATCAGATGGTATTTCTTGCCTTTCTTCTTGAGATGAAGAACCAGGCACTGAAGGATTCCCCCCAACCCTATTAATCAATACTTTAGTCATCTTTTGGAAAGATAACATCATATCCCTTACTTCCCTAATGGATATTTGTTCAGATTCATTGGCTTGGGGAGGTGGAGATGAGACTTCCTTCCTCCTCCTTGATGCTCTTTCCATGATTACTTAACCTGACCAAAAAAAAAGATCAGGTAAATAAATAAAGTACTTAGCTTCAATTGTTAGCAAGCAAGCCCTAGGTTCTAGAGTTTTGAACTTGGCTCCGATACCATATGTAAGGTCCCACCTTACCTACCATAATTATTATAGAGAAATATTATATTAAATCAAAATGTGATATATATATATATATATATATATATATATATATATATATATATATTTATTATTATATAGAAGTTATTGGTGTCCTTTACACTACACCCTAAATTCTACCAACTTATCTTCAAAGCTACAAAGTTCAAGGTTTATCAAGATCCAAAAAATACAACCATAATACTTGCTTCTCAAGACTAAAATCACCTTTAAAATATAAATTATTTAGTGGGATGAATAAATGTCAACCTTTATGAACCACAATTTACAATAAACTAATTGTTAATTCCGTTGTAATTAAATGTGTTCAAGAGTGACTAATAACATGCTTATGAATTATTTTCTTAAAAGGATAATTTAAATTATATAGAGTTGGCATCTCATAATTTAGGAATTCATATGTGAGCTCATATTGCAACAAATTACTTACTGCAATTTTGAATTTTCAGCAAGACCCTTTAACTCAATGAGTTATTATACTAGAAATACCTTGATTGCAAATCTTAAATTAACTTAAGCCTTTTGTTTTATGGATGGTTCATAAACGTAATTAGATGCAACCATTGAAAATTATGAAAACCAATTTACAAGCATGAAATGTACAGCCATTGAGGCATTTCGTCAAACACTTACAACCATTATCTCTTTAAGGTGTTTTCACAATAATTAGCTAACATGAATCCAAAGTTGCATGACTTTTTTTTTTTTTTTTTGTAAGTAGTGCCAATAATTGAACTTAAGATATTAGTAGACTATCAGCCATATTCATTGTTGAATCTATACCAATGAATATAAATATTTAGAAATTTCAAACATAGCTCACAATGTTGTAAGGTATAGCCATTGAGGAATTTTGACAAATAGTTGGCAGTCATAAAACAAGTTGCCATATGGTTATTTAAATTTTCAAATTATTAACCATTCATACTTTAAAAACAATTTCCAAGTGGTTAGCCTAAATCAGATTCATCACTATAAATTATCAGGCAGTTCCAATATAAAAAGAACCAAACAACAAGACAAAACAACAGGCGGTTCTACATGCAACAACAAATCTGCAAAACAGAGCAGATTTGGGAATTGATGTCCGAAACCTTGATTTGTGGAATCAAACTTGGGGTGAAATGGCCTATTGGTATGGATACCCCCTGAAGTGGAGCTGGATCGCAACAGGGATGCCTAGAAATGCGATTTTTGAAAAAAACAACTACCCAAGAGTCCTAAAATCTCATTTATGACTTCTATCAAACACATAGTATGAAAACTTATCTAGAGCTGTAAAAAGAGAAGGAGAATAGAAATTAAGCTATTAAAACATTTTCATCCAATTCATAACAACCTACAAGATTCATCCATTAGGACTTTCTTTCAATCGACTCAACATTATACAAGAAAATACTTCAACAATCATTACGAAAATTTCCTCACATTTGGTGCAACACTTCATATACATGTAAGTTTCAGAAAACAACCAAACAAGAAAAATATTATGAAATAAACTAAAAAAAAATGCATAATATAATTTGACCCACATACCTGACAGTGAATTTGTACACTCCAAGAGGATGGATGTATGCTCCAACTCCAATAAGAGTATGCTCCAATGCCAATATCCTTACCAACTCATCATGAACCACCCGGTTTTCCTCCCAACCATATCCAAGAAGAACTTCTCCCCTTGGAACCCCCGAGCTGCAAAAGCTCACAACCAGTATCACGATACAACAGTAGAGAGAGAGAGAGATGCAAGGCAACTCAGGAAGGTAGTTTTCACTTCCTCTAAATACCACTCATGTTCAACCTCAATAGACACTTAGTAGATTAGTAAGGAATCCAGATTTGTTTTGGAAGAAATTGGATACTCTCCATATCTCCCACAACCTTCCTCAAGTCTCTCCCACTCTTGGCATCACCCTCCTTCCCAAGTGAGAATACATGAGACTCATATATAGGAGGAGAAACCAATTCTTGTCATAAAGGAGGAGTAATATGCATGCATTGTATTCCATTTAGAGGAGTGTAACTTATGCCATTAAGGAGAGGTATGCATGCCTTATTTAAGGAGAGTGTAACATATGCATTAAAGAGAGTGTAAGAGGAATATTTTATGACATATCTTTAATGAGTGTAAGAGGAATATGCCATTCCTAGATGAGTGCATAAAAGAGAGTGCAATGTAATATTTAAAATAGAGAGAGTTACATAGAGCCATGATAGTCATGAAAGAGATAGGTGTGAATTGATTGAATGGATAAAGTTAATTTGTAATTCCCTTTTAATAAAATATCATAGTCTCATAAAAGATAATGATAATACTAATAATATTGAGGATTAAGTCAATATTGAACTATTAGGATTGATTAAAGATAAGTTAAGTTAATTTCCTTCAACTGTGCTTGATTACCAATTTATGCAAGGAGATTTACTATTTTTGGAAAGTCATGCTTGAGATGCTAGACATGAATTTCTATTTTTAGAAAGTCATTCCAAAATTGTCAGATTGAGATTTATCCATGAGTGGTATTTTTCTTTTGGAGAATAGGGATTCCGCACCCCTATTTCATGCATCTCCGTGCCTTAGTAGATTGAGGACTCCGCGCCCTGATCTACTCCAAAGATCTAAGATTCCATAACTTGATCTTTTTAAATATTTAGGACTCCGCGCCCTAAATATACAAGACTCCACGTCTTTATATTTCTTGGATTTAGGACTCCATGCCCTAATTTCCATGCTTTCTCATCTACTGTGCTTTGAAACTCCACGTTTCTCCTTATGATACTGATTGTGAGCTTTTACCCATTTGATGGTTCGTTGGTAAGGCCTTGTTTGAAGACCTACATACATCACAATCTCATAGATCAAATGAATCATATGAATTTCATAATGAAATTAACTTAACCACATTTTACCATGAATGGTGCATGACTTCCACAGTCATTTGGGTTTTGAAGAAATGACTTCCACAGTCATTTATCCTTGCTGGAAAATGATCTGGTCCCCTACCACATCCTGCTCAGTACAATGTTAGACATATATATAATCATGCAAGTCATGTATCATCCATAAAACATAATTTAACCATTTTTTTTTCCCACATAACCATGAGCATCCATGGGTCTATGTGTCTCAATCCAGGTTCTCCATCCATGTCATACACCTGATACACAAGTCAGATGCAAAAAGAGAGACATATGCATAACATCATATAAAACATATAATCAAATATACCACACATAAGGGAAAATACAACTATATAAAACATTTTTCCCAAACCAAAGGTCAATCTTCCATACATAAACCATGGATATAAAACATTGTTACCCAATATAGTGATCACTATGACATACATAAACATAAAGAGGAAATACAATCATGTATATATAAAATGTTATTCCTCAATCTAGTGATCAATATTCCATATATATATAACTCATCAAAAATAACCCTTAATAGGAGTGACAAAAATATACTAGGAAAAATAGGACACTACACTATGTCTACATGCCAAAAAAGAAATTGCTTGTTCCTTCATGTACCCAGTATTCTTCATAATATAAAACTGAAGTATATTTTTAGCCATGCTTCTAAATAATATATAACAGATATATGTCTACATGCCAAAAAATAAATTGTTTGTTCATTCCAGTATACAATATTCGTCATACTATAAAACTGAAATTTTATGTAAAGCATAGAGAGAAAGGGATTTTTCGATCCATTATTTAGCATATGTAAATGAAATACCTATACAAAAATCACAATATAAGGAGAAGTGAGCTTGTGAATAGAAATTAAAACATATTTAACTGGGAATAGAACCCAAAAATGGAAAATATTTCTTTGGGGCCATTGGATCCGCCATATTTAGATCAGTTTCCTTGTTCTTCTTTTGGTTTCTGCAAAGGTTAGACTTGGGATGTGCTGGTGTGTGGGCTCCAACATTGCAAGACATCCTGTCACAAAATTTAATCCTTTTTTCTAAATTGCAAGACAGCTTGTTACAAAATTTTATCCTTTGTTCTAAACTGCAAGAGAGCTTGTCAACAAATATTGGGTAAGAGAAGGCCAAGATAAGGAAAATTTGAAATCAGTTGGAAAACCAGGGAATATAAACCACTAGACCCAAGACAGCTAAGGGCAGAGAAAATGTCGGTAAAGCATAGATGGACTCGCAATCGAGTTTAAAGGACTCAATTGTTCTAATTATCGAGGAAAATTTGGGTGGACTAGAGGATTTGGGGGAGAAAACCTCTTTGTTGGGTAGAGTAATGCAACAGAAGATAGACAAGGCCAATAGAACTGGGATTTATGTTTGGAATGTTGAAACAATGACAGCCCAGTCTCAAAACTCATATGAACAGAGCATCAATGAAGGTCGTGGCCAAGAAAAGATAGAGGAAACAAAGCCAAAGTCAGGGTAGACGAAGAATGTATGAAATCTTGCTCCATTAAGTTCCCAATCTGCTGATAAGATATAATAAGAAAATTTTTCCCTAATGTCCAAGAAATGACCACAAATGTAGGTTAATGGAACGAAAAGAGTACATCCAGTGCAGGTATAAAGAGATAGTGGGAAAGCAACTCAGGTATAAAGAGAGAGTGGGAAAGCAACTCAAATACAATACTAAGATGTTGTAACACCACATATCTGAGTGCATCCTGACCAAAGTGGGAATGAGCAGCCTGCTTGTATTACTAGGAAGTTGTTGGAGAATACCCATTATTGCAATCTCATTGAATTTAACATAAATGTGCCTGATTCATAAATTTAACCCAGCTTAATTCAATCCTATTAACTTTGAGATTACTATCAATACCTAACCTGTAAAGATTACCATAGAAAAAATACTTTTCAAGGAATACTGCTGACTTGGGCCATGAACGAACTTTAGCTCTGAAAGGAAACTTTCAGCAAGATAACTCTCAATCTGAATTCCCATACTCTCCATCACTTTAGTACTTACCATGGCATGGATCACATTTAGCCATCATGGACGATGGCTCGAAAGCACTATTGGTGATCTTGGCCACCGACAGTTGTTCATGGTAGGCCTTCTCAGCAGAGATCACAGGAGAAAATGAGGAAAGCATGAAATGAATATGGGGATACAACACCAAGTTTGTCTGGAACTCAGTCACGTTAACATTCAGAGCACCATCAAAACGAAGAGAGGCAGTCAGGGAAGATATGACCTGAGACACAAGTCTATTAAAGTTAGTGTATGTAGGATGCTCGATGTCTAGGGAACGGTGAAAAATGTCGTAGATGGCCTCATTATCCAATAGTACGACCACATCAGTATGCTCTAACAACGAGTGTGTTGAAAGCACACTGTTATAGGGCTTGACTACAGATGTGGAGACCTGTGGAGATGGATACACAGTGAAACCCAACTTGGATTTTTTTCCATAATCTACAGAAAGCCTCTCCAACAGAAGGGACTCTAGACCAGATCTGATACTGCCTCCCAAAGCATGGAAGACTAGGAAACCTTGCAGTCCTGTACAATTGTCTGTCAACTTTTGGATTCGATCCAAGAATAGATCCACAATTTACTTACCAATGGTATAATGGCCACGAGAAAAGTTGTTGGCAGCATGTTCTTTGCCACTAATCAGCTGCTCTAGGTGAAAAATTTGTCGATATGTGCTGGTTCGAACCTCATCTATGACATTTGGCTCCAAATCCAGAAACATGGCACGGGGAACATGCTTACCAACACCTGTCTCACTAAAAAATGTGTTGAATGCATCATCTCCATCGCCAACGGTCTTGTCACTCGGCATTTTTCCATCAGGATGGATGTCATGTTTGAGACAGTAAAGCTCCCAATAGGCATTTCCGACCTGAATACCGGCTTGGCCAATGTGGATCGAAATGCACTCCCTCATTGTTGCTGGTTGAAACTCTTGAAACCCCGAAAATACCCCTCGAAAGAATTGACAGAATAGTGGTTAAGTGCAGAAAAAAATCGCACAGCAAAGCTAAAATGACAAAAACAAAAGAGAGCTTCATGAAGACGTATGCAAAGACATCTACACTAAATCAGAGTAGGGAGAAATAGAAACCTAAATCGAAAGGCTGAATCGCATTGCACAATGTTTTTGAAGGAGATGAAACAGGCCACCTGCACGAGGTTGCAGAAGAGTCAATACCCACGCATTGAAACCCCAACCAGTAAATCCCCAAAGCCCCCACCAGTAAAAAATGGGGCGAATGTAAATCCAATGCCCCTGTTACCCAGTAAATCGCGGCGAAGGCGATTCAAATCCGCTCCAAACCTAAAAATCAAGGGGCGAATCCATCCTTTTAATGTTTATCCGCATTTATTTTTTTGGGCTAACATGGAACAATTAATTATTTTTAAAATAAATATAGGGCTAATTATATAAAAATATATAAAATGGGGTTTTTATAAAAAATTCACCCCTTCAAAATCTAAAAACCTTTAAAATTCACCTTTGGGCTAAAATTCGCCCCTAAAATTTTCCCTGCAACCATCCTGCGGACCTGTACACACTTCCACTCATGCTGACACACAACCGTCCTGCAGACCTGTACACACTTCCACTCCCCTTTTATATTCTAAAAAAGGAAAATCTAATGAGAACTTGGGAGAATCCCAAGCTTTTGGCAAAGATATTCCAATGCTGGCGAATATTTAATATGTGATTCTTTTGGTGCTGCTTGGAATCTTGCTACTTTCTCAACTGCTTGCATAACATTTGGTCGGGAGGATGTTACATATAGAATACTACTAATCATAGATCTTTACAACCTTTGATCCACATCCTTAGATGAGTCGTCAATGCTCAATTTGCAACCAAGTAAAGACATCTCTAAATCACTTTGCACCTTTGTAGAAAAATTCTTACTTAGTCGATCATCATTGCTACCAATTATTGTATCATCCTCTTTAGCTATTAGACATGCTTTAGTTGCTTCATCCAGAACATATTTTTTTTTTGGAGCTCAACTTGCTATAGCCACAATTTCACCATACACGCCTTTCCTGATTTCATATTTCGTGGAGTTGAATAGTATTGTGTGTCCTTGATCACACATTTGTCCAACACTGAGCAGATTTTGATTCATGTTTTCAACCAATAGAACATTCTTGGCTAGAACATCGTTGCTTCCGAGAGTGACAGTACCTAATCCTATAACATTTGAAGATCCATCATTTCCAAAGGACACGATTCCATCCTTCTTCTCTTTCAGAGATACAAATTTATTTCTATCTCCAGTCATATGCGTTGAGCAACCGTTATCGACATACCACACATCTTTGTTATTTTGAGCCTTGAGAGCGAGAGCACAATTATCATTCTTCTTCTTCTTCCATGTTCGTTCATTCTCTGGCTTCAAAGATTCTTCTGGAGGATTTTCAAGTCTACAGTATTTGGCTATGTGTCCAAAGTTTCGACATTTGTAGCATTCAATATTATTTCTTAAATGTTCAAATCTATTGACATTTCGCTGAGCCCTGGGAGGTTCATATTTGACAGATCTTCTGGAATTTTATTTGTTACTAGGGTATGTGCAAAGTTCTACAATTCTATGACCAAAATTTCTACATGAATAACAGTAGCCATAAAAAATATGTTGGTACCTGGATGGAAATTTTTGTCGAGGAATTGTCTTCCAAGGTTGTTCTTGCAAATCTTGTCCAATGAAGCCTACATGCATGTCAGATCTCATAGGTTCATTGTATTTTGTTGTAGAAGGTCCTGCTTCTTCTTCTTTGTAACCGATGCCAGTTTTGTCATTGTAAGATCGTTGATTGTTGATGAGTTCTTCCAATGCCCTTGAGCTGTTGGCATAGTTTTGGATAGTTTTTCCTTTCTTCACTTCCTCACGCAGTGAGACTACTTCGGCTTCTAATTCTTCCCTTTCTTGGTTTATTTCTTCCAAATTCTTTTGAAGTGACTCTTCAATGCATTTTTGTTCTTCAACTTCAATTTTGAGACCTTGAACTTGTTCTTCAAGAGTTTTGGAACAGATCTTCTCTGCCTTGAGATCTTTTATAAGCTTGATTGCTTCCTCATAAAATTCGTCTATGGCCCATTCTTCTTCTTCGTTGTTTGATACCTCTTGCTTATTGTGCTTGGGTTTATTGTTCTTGGCCATAAACAATACTCTCTCATTGGCTTCTTCTTCACTATCATTGTCTTCATCGGATGATGAGCTATCTTCTTTAGAGAGAAAGTTCCTTTTGGATCCTTCCTTGTTGAATTTCTTAAAGCCTTTCTTTCTTTTTGAGTTTCCATTACTTTTGTTTGGACATTTTTCTGCAAAATGTCCAACCTCATTATAGATGAAACATATCAATGGAAGTTTACCTTTGAATTTTCCCTTACCAATTTGTAGGTTTCTCATGAAGTAAGCATATTCTTCATCTAAAAGACCTTCTTCATCATCTCCTTTTTCTTCACACTTGCAGGTGCATGCCTTTTCAATTGAAGGTTGTTTATCCTTATTGGTTTTCTTAGATGCAATGAATGTATTTTCTGTATGCAAAGTACCCTATTCTTCATCAAGTCTCATTTCATATGAGAACTCCATGTAATTCCTCTTTGCTGAGTTTGTCTAGATTTGCAATGTATTCTAAGACTGATACCTTTGGGTTGAATCTCCCTGGTAACGTTCTAAGAATCTTTCGTATAATAGTATTCTCATCAACTGGGTCTCCCAATCCTTCTAGAGTGTTGGTTATTTCATCAACGTATTGAAAGTATGCAGCAATATTGCAATCTTCTTTCATTCTGAGTTACTCAAAGTTTTCTCTATAGATTTGAAGCTTTGCTTCTTTGACATTTGAGTCACCTACATATATATTCTCAAGCTTGTCCCATACATTTTTGGCAGTTTTACAACCCAAAAAATTATGATAAGAAAATTCAATAAGTCCACTAATAATATTATTCTTTGCTTTTGCATCATTTACCAAATTCTTCTTACCTTGTTCATCCGCAGTTGATGTAAATCCATTTTGAACAGTGTCCCATACTTCGTAACCTTGCACCAAGAGATAGAACTCCATTATTCCTTTCCAAACTGCATAATTATTTACATTTTATAGAGGTACACCATTCTTGGTATACTCCATGACCTCCTTCCAGTTGTTAAAATGCTATTGAAGGAACCAAGCTCTGATACCAATTGTTGGAAACACTGAGAGTGGGGGTGAATCAGTATTTCTTTCAATTAGAGCATTATTTAATATTCAATTATTATCAGTGTTTGTACAGTGACAGCAGCAAACAAGAGGAACAAAAATGCACACAGTTTTTAAGGTGGAAACCCACTCCGGGACAAAAACCACCTAATTCTTGTCTAATAATTCTTTTCAAATCCAATTGAAAATAAAGCTCCAACTTCCTAGAATCTAGAAAAGCATTCTTCTCCAGCTCCCACTGGATGGAAGCTCCAACGCATGAGATTATTCAGTATTCAACTGAATGGATGCCCCAACACCCAATGAGCTACAACTCACCCTAGCACCACCCTACCACCCTATAGAAGAATAAAAAATGAATGGACTCTCGTACCATGGAAAATGGTCGACTTTGCAATGATATAGAATGATGTAGAAGAAGAAGATATACTAGACCATAACCCCAACTTTGACACAAACACCTAATGATGATCCTAGACCTCCCAATGTTGCCTCTTCAACCCTTGGCAGATAGATACTAGTACAATTTGTACAATAATGTATTTATAATGACTAGGTACAATGATACCTCTACGATGATTGTATGCAGTGCTGCCCACTTAAAGACTTCATATGATGAACTTCTTGCTGTTGTTATGCACCTTGGATGTTGTTCTTGTCATGCTACCCTCTACTACACCTTGCTCTACTTTTCTGCCGTAGAAAGTCTGGTCCTTTGCAACCCTTGACAACACATGATCTAGCTTTTTTTTTGCCTTCTAGGAGCTCGATATTGAATCTAGTGTATCTCTGTTATTTCAGATCTTCAATATCTAATTTTCAGTCTTGTAGTATTCCTTTGAGTCTTCTTTCCAATTCCATAGGTCTGACCCAATTTGGATTATTCAAGAGATATTTATACCCAATTTCTCATACTGCCCTAATTATGGACTGTTTTAGCAGAGCGCACTTGTATGGCGTGCCACATGTCACTATTTCTTTATTTTCCTCTGAAATTGATAGAGAGAAAACTATATACTGTGCACTATCTGCCAATTTTTACAGAATTCCAATCCGATACCCAAAGAGAGAGTTATGATGATTTTACCAAGGTCACTTCTTTGAGATGAATTTCAGTAGCCTGCAAAAGCCCTTACTTACACAGATCATATCTCCAAAAATATTGGGCAACTTGATCTGAAATTTTTACTAAAACTTCCTCAGGATTTTGGCTTCGCCTCACAAATATTTCAGCTTCTGAGCCTTCATAGAAAATAATTTAGAGCAAAAATTCCATGATAACCTGTTTCAGATGGCCAAATCCCATACCTCGGGAGGAAATGAATATCACAATATGTATGAATGCTTAATTTGAGAGGGGCTTCAACAAGTGAACGTGGGAGGGATCTTAGGAGCTTAAAAAATATTAATTATGACTTTTCAATGACCCATGCCCCAACCCCATAGGGTTTTATCCCACTAACTAGGGTACAAAATTCAAACATGAATATCTCTCAAACCATGAAGAATTACATGGCGTGCCATATATCAACAGAAACATCTCGACAAGTAGAACCATCAAAAGCATTATTGACCCAGAATATATTAATTTGGTAGGTAAAAATTTCCATTCAATATTGGGTTAGCCTCTGGTGCTGCTTGGGTTGACATCAATGACAACCGTTGATCAACAAACCAATCTCAATCACAAGTGACAAACATATTTTTCCCAATAAATAGTTCATTAAATTTGAACTTATTGAGTTCTCATTCTCAGTTAATGGCCAAACTGAGAAAAATAAAAATACAAAATGCTTTGGATCTGATCTAGTAGGCCTTAGATCTTTCCTTGATCTCATTTTCTGATCTAGATCTCCAATGTCACACTTTTGCATTTCCTAGGACCTGGCATGCTAGAGTATCACACACCTCACTTGAAAATCCCTCTCACAAAGGCTAGTGCCATTGTATGGTGTATCTTTCTCCTTTTCTTACCCTTGATTTTATAAATTTACATTGAGCTAAATCCCTAATTCTAACCTTTGAAGTGATTGACGACCTAGATTGTATCTCTTCTCAATTGAGATCAATGATTGAGATTAAAACATAATCACTAAAGTAAATATTATACTTTTCCTAAGTTTTTTAGCCATCATAATTAATTATGTGATTTTCACAAGTTTAAACTTAGGTTGAGTTACATTAGAAATTTAACCACACTTGATAAGTGTCCTAAGGAGATCTAGGGTGACTAGTGTCCTAATGAGACGTTGGGTGACTTTTGAATATTCCTAGACACCTAGGATTGTGCTAAAGTACTCGGTCAAGCTACAATTATCAACAAAACCCACCATCCCTCAGTTCAGTTTCAAAAAAAATATTAACTACCCTTCTATCAAATTTTAAGTAAAACCCTTGTTTCAAGTCGATGAATTTTCTTATTCCAACTCCTGAACTTTCAGCACCTTTCTCAATTCATAGTTCCAGTAGTAAGTTTTGAAGTTCCACCAAAATGGGCTACATGTACTTATTCTTTCCTTGGATCAAACTCATGCTTACACCTTTGGATGTGTTAATTTTTGGCAACTAGGTTCAAACTCCATGTTGTGATGCTCAGATGACGATTCAAATATTTTTATTGGATTCCTCTTTCGTAGAGGTGCAATATTGGTATAAATATCATCTTGATTGGATGAGAAAAACATGTATTTTTAATTTATTCCACATGTGCAAGGTCGGCCTGATTTATCCCACATGCATAAAAGATGTGTCACACACCCCCACAGATGCTTATATATTGGTGAGTCTTGGAGTTCATTTTATACACACATTTTGTCGAGCCATTTTCTTCTTTCTTGGATGGTGATGGAGCAACATTCTCGATTATGTGTAGCATCTTGGTGGAGATTTCTCGAGGAGATGTCTTGGGGTTGTGTGACACATGTGGGAGGTTGAACTTATGAAGTCTTTTTTGGTTGAAGCATCATTTTGTTCGCCATAACATCACCACTCTTTATCTCTATTTTGGCTTGTCTTCCATCGATCTATTAGTATGTTCTATATGCACATTTAGCATATAACATCTTCAGAATTTAACATGGTATCAGAACTAGGAGAGGGCAAGCCCAATAGTAAAGAGGAAAATTTTTATTGATAGTTATCTGTGGCTACATTCTTGAGCTTAATTATCTTTCTGACTGAGGCTAAATGCTAGTTTATTACAGTCATATATCTGATGGAATGATGCGAATTTTAGTGGAGAATTAAGGTAAGCTATGGTAGTCTGATCTACCTCTATATGAGTCTATTGTGATCTAGTGGCTTTGATTTGGTTATGTTCTCCCAAATTTTAAGCCTCTCTCCAAATTTGAATTCAGAATATATTGAAAAAATCGAAGAGCAAATGACCACATAAATGTTGTTCGGAGTTGTTCGGTTGAAGCGGAATATTAATCAGGTGTTACTTAGAGGAAAAATGGTTTACAAAATTGATAGTGCATATATTAGAAAGCGGATGATGAGAGAGGAGAGATGCCTCACCTTTCCCATGAGTTTCATTGGGAGCACGAAGCCAAACAAGTGCATGAATAATAAAAGGACCTTTATGAAGGGGAGCTACGACAATGTTTTTAATGATGTAACACTAATCAGTCTGGTCTTCCATTCGAATCTGCTTTTACTTAGAACCCTGAGAGTAAATGAAGGAAGGTTGGGTGCGAATTTGTTCAAAACAATAAGGTTCATACCAGAGAAGACTAGTGCTTCAAACCTAGAGCATTTGACCCACAACGTATGTTATAGTGTTATCATCCCGTAAGTGATAGTGGTTGCTCCAGTAACATCCAAAATGTGTGTTAGTCATCCATAATTTTGATTTTATCCAAAGATGAATAAATTTGACAAACCCAAATTTCTAGAACAAAATTGTAAAAAACATTATGAGTTCTATAAATCCCACTGCCTTCATATTTCCAAGTTTGTCAGTTCACCAAAATCTTCATCTATTTTTCCTAAAAATGTTATCCTGTTGTTCCTTAGCATTGTTGTTCCCTAAGCTGCTGCAGTTGTTCCTTATTCAGAATCCTCAAGAAACACTACTGAACAAAAAGAGACTATATGTAGGCCACCTTTTCCATCATTTGCTAAGCCCAGCTCATTCTTTTCCTTTCTCATTTATCCTCCACTTTCCCTAAAAAACCCCTCCACTGCTACCTAAGGTCACAATTTTTCACATAGGGATCCCAACTCAAGTTTTCAAGCAAAGGCCAGCTCCAAAGAGCCTCCCACTAGGTCATTTAGGGTTTCTTAGGTTTTAGGGTTGTTTGAATGATCTAAGTCACTATTTTTTCTATGTGCCAAGAAATTAAAATCAAAGAGGAGAAATATCAGCAAGTGATTGTCCAAAGAAGATCAAATGATCTTCCAGGGAAGGCCTCCTTGGCCGAACACAAAGTCTGCAAAGGAAAGCTACCCATTTTTGACATTTCTGCAGAGGCCTCAAGGTGGCTATCAGCAGAGAACTAGGTAAGGTAAGAGGCCAACTCATCACTAAAGATATATGTAGCAAAGGAGAGGCAACATGCCTATTTTCAGAGAAAACTAAGGGTTTTAAAGGCAATTTTCTTGGTTTTTGTTAGCCCCTATGAATTCCTTGACAAGCAAGCAAGGGGCTAGTTTGTTTTATGAGCCTCCAAAGAATGAAATTCCCTTGAAAACACATCATCCTTGAAGCCTTTTATGTTCCTTGCCTTTGACTGTTTCCCTCTGCTGTTATGGAATCAATAAGCCTCATTGATTGCAAGAATATGTGTTCCAAGAGGCCATTATTTGCCCCTTGTATCTCCGCAGAACTCTCCATTTTACCCCTTTTCCCCTTTTATCAAAGTTCCCTAGTTTCCCTCTAAGTCCCCCTTCACCCTCTAAATCATACCCAAAATCCCCTTTAAATCCCACATCCACCCTTTGTCTAGTTTAATAAGCACTTTTCCTCCCTATCATTACCCATTCCCGACCTTAAGTTTCATTAAAAATGGGCAAAAACCCACTTTTTGACTTTATAACAGGGTTTAACCCCTTTCCCACCAGCCCCAACCACTTCCCCACATATACCCTTAGCGTTAAGACCAAGCGCTTAATGCCTTGGGCAATAATCACATCAGAAAACCGGAGTGGAGCATTGCATTCCATTGTAACATCGAAAAAAATCCGATGCGATTGGTTTATTATATAAGTCCTTTGCTGTGTTCTCCACCATTGATCTACCACGTAGATTGAACGGCCTACGCTAGTTGCAAATCCTTTCAATCGCAATAGTTATGTTAAGTCCCCCGATCATCTCATCGCAAATGTTTGCGATGCGATTGATCGCAAGTTGACTCTGATCATCGCAATCGAAACTCCCCTCCGATCGTTCCAATCCCCGATTGCGATCTCCCAACTGCATTCTCCACCACTGATCCATCCCGTTGATCCAACGGTCACCACACTCCCCGCCCAATCCTAATCGAAAATCTATTAATGTGTCACCCCACTGACCTTCCCGATTGCGATCCCCCGATCGCTAATCATTCCCCAATCCGCCTGATCGCGAGCCCTCCTTCGATTGCATCGCAACATTTGAAATGTGCATTGCGATTACCCCCCGCTCCTGATATCAGATGCGATTGACCTCGGGCCCACCATACCATACATCCGCCCATTCATAAAATAAAGGGTTTTCCCCTTTGTAAAGTGGAAAATTGTTATATTTTGTTTCTACAAAGGTTTTCCTCCCAATCGCAATCGCAAAATTCATCGTGATCGCAACTTTGTAATGTGTCACTCCTTTTTTCCCTCTGATTGCGATTGTGATTTCCGTATGGGCCCTACCTTGTACGATCATTCCCATCGCATTTCCATTGCATTTCATTCATTTCCTTTGTATTTCATCCATAGTCCAAAGTTTTGTGTTTTGCATTAAAGTTCAAATGTTTCATATTTATTCCGCCCATTTCATATACCATCTCGTTGTTGCATCTCTGCTGTCGATCTCTGCCATTAGACCATGATTGAACGGTCCATGTGCATTGTTTCATCAAACCCTATTGTTCGCTATTTATATCATATCAAATCATTTTTCACCGTTGTTTCATATAAGACACTGTTTTACCACCGTCGTGCTATCATTCCCTCTGCCCTCCATAACCAGCCTTCCCTTTCCATGGATTTCATGACTAGGTTGTGTGTTTTTGCAGAGTACGAGTGGCGAAATACCGCCATGATTCAAAGTCTCAGTACAGCTACAGAGAAACAGGAAAAGACCATTTTCAAGAGCCAAACTCATAGAGAAAGGGGCTGAGAAGACATATAACAGGGCTTGTATTAAAGGAACAGAGTTTAAACTCTACAAGCCCTCTCCAGAGCCTTTAAATCATAGGTTTTGCATGTCAGAGGCAAACCAGTGCACAGAAAACAAGACTATCAAGGTTTCACATCAATAGATTGTTCTAAAGGACAAAATGCCCATACTGTTCCCTGTATCTACCGTGTTCCTGAAAGAAATTACCGCCCAGACCATAGTCCAAAGCTACCAGAGCATTTGTTTCAGAAGTATGGCAGACCATTCAGTCATTTATTTACCATTTTGTTTATGCACCAAAAGTACTACAGAGTTCTGCAGCCAAAGTACATCAGGACCATACCAGAGTAAATGGAAGCTGAAGAAGATCATTCTTTCATCCAAGACATGCCAGAGATTAATGCATAAGATTTAAAACAGAATGGGCTTTGGCCCTCTTTCTTTTTTGAGTTTTAATTCTTCATTTATTTCTTCACCTACCTCCTCTGCTCTCTTTCAGCTATAAAACTCACGAGAAAATTATTGTACAGGTTGTTGATCAGTTATCAGAGAATTGCAAGTAGTTTCTTTTGAGACACAGTCTCTGTGTAAAGTTGTAAGATAGGCCGAGGAATATGATTTCAGACTGAGTATTTAGCTATTGGAAATGTTGTACTTGACTGGTATTCCTATTTAATATGACAAGCACATTTCTTTGGATCCTGATCTAAAGCAGTGGTGATGTTTTCCTATCTCTGTGTTTTAATTCATTTCATTTCATTTCTACTGGCTTGCATCAGAATACTGGCATAAGATTTACCCTTGTTAGGTACCCTATGTTTCTGCTCTCCTTGCCTTTGATGTTTTCTACTAAATGTGTTATCTACGAATTGATTTCAGCTGATTTAACCAGTGTAGTGGATGATATTGCCTGCTCTCTGATGTATGAATTAAATGAATATGTTTCTTAGATGTTCTTGTTAAGATTTAGCTAGAAGATTTGGGAACACTGGGGATTAGAGTTAGCCTGTCCACTAGGATCCTTGTGCGACCAGCTGGTCTTTAAATTTGTGTCTAAATCTGTGTGCCTCCTCTTTTCTACTATCCCATACCACAATCATCTTTAAGATCCAATGTTTTATATGACTATCCCAACTGAAATCCTTCCTATTGATTAGCAAGAAAATCCTTTCCTGACTCCATTGCCCAATGGTTTGAATGCTCCCTGGAATAATTCACCTTTGCCTAAATCCTCTTTGCTCATCCTTGTCTTGCATTGAACCCTTCTTTCCCGATAACCAACAACCAAACAAACTATCAAACAAACAAACCTTGCACCTATAACTAGCCTAACATCCTAACATTGAGCTTCAAAGTCACATACCTTTGACATATCATAGAGAGATCCCTCTCTGGACCCAGGAGGGCTAGATTCTAAGGTCTAAAAGTGGTTTGATGTTATCTCATCTTTTGGTCTTGCCAATCTGGCCAAAACATGGGAACCCCAACATAATGGCGACTCCACTAGGGATTCTGTGTATTTCTCACCTTCTACATCATAAGAGCCTCAAAAACCTACAATCTCTGGTTAGGTTGGCAGTTAAACAATCCTATTCAAAGATCAAACTCTATACCATTTTTTGTGTTCTACCACACTCTTAGACAGAGTCTGGAAAGGGCCAGGTAGCAGCCATATCTCACACTCTTTCAGAGGTGACATATCTGGTAAATTCCCTCCCAATCAATATTTGGTTAGAGTTTGTTGTGTTTTCAAGATATCCTTGAAAAGGGACATCTCATAAGCATTGTGGTGGACAGTGTACCCTCGAGAAACATCCTAAACCTTCCACCTGGTGACTCCATAATTCCTAAATGTTTTAAAGACTCCACTGGTGATTAGTAGGCCTGCTGATTATCTTGGTTTCACACGAGACTCCACTGGGAGACCAGCCTCCATAACAACATCAACCATGTTAGAAGTAACAAGTAGGGTTAAGATGCTTGGTTAGAAACAACATTCTAACTTCAAGAACCATTCATACAAGAGCTTACCCTAACCCAGACCCACCTAAAATAGTTCTGAGAACATCCTCAAGAAATCACCTACACCCAGAGGATCAACTATTTCTAGCCACATCCGTAGAGCTAACTCTACACCAGAAAACTTTACAGCTCTATCAGACTCACTTTTTGATTGAGGCAATCGAAATAGCTTACCAAGAACTAGGTCGTTTAGTGTTCTAGACCAGCCAAACCTTGAGTTTCCCGTTTCACCACCTTAAAGTGGTAGGCACCTTGGGAATACACAGACCCCTCCATCTACACCTCCTGATATACTCTTCATTCAAAACTTGGGGCTCAGTCACCCTAGATCTACTCATCAGTATTCTGCTGGTCACAATATCCCTATCATCCATATACTAGCTGCCCAAGTCAATCCTTTACCTCATCAAAACATCATCATGGTAGCCTGGTATGCACCTATGGTTTTACCCCAGCCTCTAGTACCGTTACCCAATGATTATCAATCAAATATCCCACACTTCACTGCAAAGGAGTCTACCACAGCCCAACACCATGTAGATAGGATGGAAGATTCTTTCGACTATATGGAGATAGATGATGATACAGTCAAAATGAGAATTTTTGCCCAGAGTTTAGGACGTGATGTGAAGAAATGGTTTAAGAGCTTGCCTCCTGGAAATATCCAAGACCTCCCAGCTCTATATCAGACCTTCATAAACAAATGGGAAGTTAAGGCTAATCCTCGCCAACTCCTAGCAGAATATATGAGCCTTTTAAGAAACGTAGGAGAAAGTGTACATGATTACAAAACGAGATTTAACATCATTTACAATGCTTTTCCTCCACACATGAAACCTCCCCAAGGTATGGCTCTAGTGAAATAACCTAAAGGCTTTGATGCTGACATGGCCTACCAGCTTAGGGAGAGAGATTACAACACATTGGAAGACATGCAAAAAGGAGCAGTGAATGTAGAGGCTAATCTGATTGAGAAAAGAGAAAGATTAAGGGCTGAGAAAAGGGTAACGTATAGAGATGACAATGTAGCTTCCACATCTGATCCAAATTATGATCGTTTATCTAAAAATGTGGAAAGGTTACAACAAATGATGGAAAAAATGGTTGTCACATTTAGTAACCAAAACAGAAGTCAGAATCATAACCAGAACGAAAACTTTAGAAGAAACAATGCCACTCCCAACAGACAAAGAGAATCAGATCAGTAAGTTATCCCCCCATTCCAAGAGAAATTTCTTGATGAAGATGAGGGAATCATAGAATAGTTTGATGGGAACACAATAAATATGTTTGAAACAAAAGATTCAATCCATAACTGTTACACAGAAGAAGATCACTCCCCACCCTCTTATTGGGATGAGGAATGGTTAGAAACTGAGGATTACAGGTTAGGATTTGAAAATGCCATGATGCAGGTCAGAGAAAAATATGAACTTAGAAGCAAAAAGAGCCAAGAAACTGCCAAACCAAAAGCTTTTGAGGTCACCATCAAGAAAAGACCTAAGAAAACTTCTAAAGAAACTGCTGAAAGTAATAAATCGACAACTAAGAGTTCTGGAAAGAACAAAGAAAAAAACAACCAAGAAACTGATAAACAAGATAAAACAAGTAGAAACACTAGCACTGCAGTTAGTGCTCCTGATAAAACCATTACAAACACTGTACATAACCAGAATCAGCACACTGATTCAGCCACCAAGGAAGTGACTAACAAAGCGGAGTTGAACATTACAAAGAGTCAGTCCACTTTAAATTTGGAGAGTGAGATTGAAAAAATTAGAATCTCTGTCCCACTCTCTGAGCTGGCCACTCAGGATGTATATAAAGGACAATTTTTGAAAGCATTAAATTTAGGTGAGAACGATGAAACTGTAAATCTGAACGATGATCAACCTGCCCTTCTGTTTGGTCCAAAGATAGAAGGAAAGTTTCAGGAAGGGGTAGTGCCACCTTTCTATATCAATCTCAATATCCATGATAAGATTCTCCACAATGCAATGCATGATTCTGGGGCATCACACAACCTGATGCCTAAAGTAGTGATGGAAAGACTAGGCTTGGAGATAACCCGTCCTTGCAAAGATTTATATTCATTCGACTCTAGCAGAGTAAAATGCCTTGGCCTAATTAAAGACCTATGTGTGAGCCTTACTCAGACCCCAGCCAAGTGTATGGTCATGGATGTTGTGGTGGCAGATGTGCCACCCAAGTATGGCATGTTACTATCTAGATCATGGGGAGCCAAGCTCTAGGGTACCATGCAGATGGATGGGGCATATGCCACAATCCCCATTTTTAGCCAACTTAGAAGACTGAATAGAGAGGAACAAATGAAATTCCTGGTCAGTAGCCCCGAAAAACCTGATAATTCACCTTTATACTTTGTGCACATAGATCTGGACTCTTTCATCTTCTGCAACGATGAATCCTTGGGAGAGCCAGCACCAAAGAGCATAGATACAAGCAGAGGAGTTGAGACCATGGATTTTAACATAATGGCTACTCTAGATTTAGAGGAAAACGAAGAAGGAAACCCTAGACAGTGCACTGAAATGGAGGTTCAGACCAAGCAAGGAATCGACTGTAATCAACCTGTTAGTCATCCCTCACAAACCCATATATCACAAGATCAATGAAACCCTCCACAGCACAATGCAAAACCCATAATACAACAAACCAGTGAAAACCCCGGTAGGGAGGGAAATAACGATAAAAAGAAAAATGCGCCCCTGTGGGTAATGAACTTTGATGGGTCATGCACAGGAAGAACTACCAAAACTGGGGTATGGCTACATAACAGAGAGAGTGATTACACAGAAACCATGCCTACAGCCTGCATTTCAAATGCACAAATAATATTGCAGAGTACAAGGCTTTAATCCTAGGTTTAGGTCTGTTGAAGAAATTGGGGGCCCATAGGATAGCCGTGCAGGGAGACTCTAAGTTGGTGATAAAACAGGTGAATGGTGAATACACAGTGAAACATCATAGACTGAGAGCTTACAAGAATGACACTATGGATTTATTGAAAACATTTGTTGAGTATGAATTGGTGTTTTTTCCTAGGGGTCAAAATGCCATTGCAAATGGATTAGCTTGCTTAGATAGTTCATACCCTAAGAATCCAAGCGACCAAAAAATCATCATTCAGACCAAATTCAGTCCTACAGTGCCCTACAATGAAAAATATTGGCAGGTTTTTGAAGGAGATAAACAGATTGAAGATTTCCTGGTAGGCAGGAATGAGTTTGAAGTTTCTGATTCAGAATCTAAATCTAACAGTAGCTGCTTAAGTGAAGAATCCTCAGATGAGGAAGAAACACCCTGTGATAAAGAAATAAACACTTTAAATGAATAGATTGGAAATCCAGACGAAAAATGTGAAAACGCAGATACTAAAGAAGTAGAGGTGCTGCAGACCAAAGATAGGAACATACCTCAAGGTCTGGCATCTTTATAAGACCTTTTTGAATTTGATGATGTAGCAAAAAAGCCCACCATAGAACATGCAGACTTTGATGTTGAGGAATGCAACATAGGCACAAAGGACAATCCCAAAATAATTAAATTGGCTAAGTCTCTTCCTGCAAACATGAAAAGGAAATACATTGACTTGTTCAAGGAATTTATTGATGTGTTTGCGTGGAGTTATGAAGAATTAAAGGCTTATGACACGAACATCATACAACACAAAATACCCTTAAAAGAAAATAAAAAACCCTTCAGGCAGAAACTTCGTAGAAAAAACCCGAAACAATTGCCTACAGTTGAAAAGGAGATTAAAAAGATGTATGAGGCAGGCATAATAGTTCCTGTGAGGTTCTTTTATTGGGTATCGAATTTAGTGGCTGTGAGAAAGAAAACAGGGGAAATCAAGCTATGTATAGACTTCAGAAATCTCAATAGAGCCTCACTCAAAGACAATTATCCTTTGCCAAAAATGAAACACATTCTACAAAAGGTAGTAGGCTCGAAAAGGATTTCTCTGTTAGATGGTTTTTCAGGATACAACCAAGTTTTAGTACTCCCAGAAGATCAGCTAAAGACAACTTTTACCACTCCTTGGGGCACCTTTATGTATGTAAAAATTCCCTTTGGACTGATGAACGCTGGTGCAACCTTCCAGAGAACAATGGATATAGCTTATTTAGATGAAATAGGACACTTTATTGTTATCTATCTAGATGACATAACAGTCTACTCCAAGACTGAGGAAGAACACCTAGAACATCTGAGAAGAGTGTTTGAAAAATGCAGAAGGTTTGGTCTGTCACTGAATCCTAAAAAGACTGTATTTGGGCTGCAAGAGGGAAAGCTTCTTGGCCACATTATATCTGAAAAGGGAATTAGGATAGACCCACAAAGAGTTGAAGGAATACTACAGATCACACACCCAAGGAACATCAAAGAATTACAGTCCTTCATTGGGAAAATTAACTTCCTTAGGAGGTTTATTCCCAACCTAGCTTAACACCTTAGGAATATGACTAACATGCTAAAGAAAGGTGAAGGATTTAAATGGAATGTTGGAGCTAAACAATCTTTTGAATCAATAAAACTTGCACTCACCCAAGCTCCTGTTCTGATCAGCCCCGATTTCTCAAAGGATTTCCTAATATTTTCATTTTCCTCTGAGCACATAGTGGCTGCAGTTATACTGCAGAAAAATTAAGAGGGAATGGAATAGCCCATTTCTTTCTTCAGCAAAGCACTCAGGGATGCACCCTTGAAATACAACATTATGGAAAAACAGGCCTATTCTCTGATTAAGGCCTTGAAAGACTTTAGGGTGTACATACTTCATTCCCACACCATAGCCTATGTGCCAAATATAGTGGTAAAGGATATATTGTCCCAAGACCCAGATGGGAAAAGGGGCAAAGGGATTGTTGTGATCCTAGAATACGAACTTGAGATAAAACCCACAAAACTGATCAAAGTTCAGGGCTTAGCTAAGTTAATGGCCAAATCAAATCTGCAAGCCCTTGAAATTAACATGGTAAATGCCTTGGATGAGTAGGAAGGATTGCCTAATCCCACTATTGAGGAGAAGTTTCAGAACTCTCCTTGGTACTCTGATATCCTTTATGTGCTCACCAACCTCAATGCTCCCCCTGAACTTTCAAAGACCAAGGCCAGATTCCTAAAACTAAAAGCCAGAAGCTATTGCATTCTGAATGAAAAATTATATTGGAAAAATCCAAATGGCCTATTGCTTAAATGTTTTCTTGAAAGTGAGGTAGAGAGGATTAAACAAGAATTCCATGCAGGAGAGTGTGGAGGCCACCTGAGCTGGAAGACCACTGCAAACAAAATACTCAGAGCTGGTTACTACTGGCCTACGCTTTTCAATGACATTCATAAGATGATAATTTCCTGCCACAAATGCCAAATTTTTGAAGGCAAAAGAAAACACCTCCCCTTACCTCTATAACCCATTACTGTTGAAGGTCCCTTTATGCAATGGGGCCTAGATTTCATAGGAGAAATTCATCCTGATTCCTCTACACAACAGAAATGGATCTTAACAGCCACAGACTACTTCACTAAGTGGATATAGGCCATACCTACTAGGAATTCCACAAATTCAGTCATCATTAGGTTCCTAGAAGACCACATCCTCTCTCAGTTTGGTTGTCCAAGGAAAATAATCACTGATAACGCTACTACTTTTGGGTCCAAGAAAATGGTTGATTTTTGTCACAGGTATCAAATAACACTTGGTCATTCAACTGCCTATTATCCTCAAGGTAATGGCTTAGCTGAATCATCAAACAAAAGCCTGGTGACCATCATCAAGAAGCTGTTGGAAGAGAACAAAAAGTCATGGAATAACAAGTTAGTGCATGCCCTATGGGATGACAGGCTTACAACAAAGAATTCCATTGGCATGTCACCATATCAGCTGGTCTATGGGATAGAAGTAGTTTTTCCTGCTAGCCTTGGAGTTCCAGTGATCAAACTGGTCCAAGAGATTCCGACAGAAGAGGATAGTATGGTGAGGAGAATAAATCAAATAATTCATCTCCAACAAACAAGGGAAGAGGTCTACAACAAAGCTATTAGAGTTTAGGAAAACATAAATAAATTGTTTGACAAGAGAACCAAGGCTACTGATTTCAAAATCGGAGATAAAGTTCTGAAGTGGGACTCAAGGAGAGAGGATAAAGGAAAGCACGGTAAGTTTGGTAGTCTGTGGCGAGGTCCATACATCATCCAGGCCACTGTGGGTCCAAATGCCTTCTTTCTACAAGAGTTGGATGGTACAGAGATGTTTGGGGGTCCTGTCAATGGAAAGATGCTCAAACACTACTTCTGCTGATTTCCAATTTCTAGTTTCCTTTTCCATTGTACATACCATTACAGTATTTTGTTTTCAAGAAAAGAGAAAAATGTTTCAAAAAATAGAGAAAAAGGAGAGGTTTAGACATGCTCAAAACATGAACCTCTGAAGTACAAAATATTGGCTCTAATATGATCAAAACCTGAGCCAAAGGAAGCAAAGAAGCTGGTCCTAACATGCTCAAGATCTGGACCAGCAAAGAAGAAAGAAAAATCAGCTCTGACATGCCCAAAACCAGAGCTGAAATGAAGAAAAGAAAGTGACTCTAACAAGCTCAAAACTTGAGTCACAAAAAGAAAGAAGGATGCTTCAAGATTTCAGATTTCGAGCCTTCAAAGTTTTGTTTTAGTTTTCTGCAAATTTTTGTCCATGTGCAACTATCTTTATGCCTTGGATCCACAACAAACTAGACTGGCTAATCCTAGTTTGACTTTTTTTAAATTTCTGTTGTAGAATGTAGAAAAGAAATCTGCTGGACAGTTTAATCCCAGCAGATATTAGATTAGGTAGAGAAACATATGAGACCAACAGTCTAATCTAGTCTCATGGAGTAATAAGGGTAGATTTAGAATAGATTTATTTTCTATTATAAAAATAAATGATGTAAATGGTCTGCTAGTTCAAATGCACCCTAGAAGAAAAAATGATAGGATTGTAGGATGGGTAGGTAGATTGTTTTGGAATTTTCTACTGATCTATCATATTTTTGGAAGATGAAAATCAAAGAAGAAAGGTGGCTTAAGAAGCAAGCATCTGACCTACACCAAAGATCATTTTCTGAATTCTTGACTCCTTCAAGAAGAAGCCATCCCCATGTGGAGCCACTGTTAGCCCCTATGAATTCCTTGAAAAGCAAGCAAGGGGTTGGTTTGTTTTATGAGCCTTCAAGGAATGCATTTCCCTTGAAAACACATCATCCTTGAAGCCTTTTATGTTCCCTGCCTTTGACTATTTCCCTCTGCTGTTATGGAATCAATAAGCCTCATTTATTGCAAGAATATGTGTTCCAAAAGGCCTTTATTTGCCCCTTGTATCTCTGTGGAACTCTCCATTTTACCCCTTTTCCCCTTTTGTCAAAGTTCCCATGTTTCCCTCTAAGTCCCCCTTCACCCTCTAAATCATACCCAAAATCCCCTTTAAATCCCACATCCACCCTTTTTCTGGTTTAATAAGCACTTTTCCTCCCTATTGTTACCCATTCCCGACATTAAATTTCATTAAAAATGGGCAAAAACCCACTTTTTGACTTTATAACAGGGCTTAGCCCCTTTCTCGCCAGCCCCAACCACTTCCCCACATATACCCTTAGCGCTAAGACCAAGCGCTTAATGCCTTGGGTGCTAATCGCATCAGAAAACTGGAGCAGAGTGTTGCATTCCTTTGTAACATCGAAAAAACTCCGATGCGATTGGTTTATTCTATAAGTCCTTCGCTGTGTTCTCCACCGCTGATCTACCACGTAGATTGGATGGCCCACGCTAATTGAAAATCCTTTCAATCACAATAGTTAGGTTAAGTCCCCCGATCAGCTCATCGCAAATGTTTGCGATGTGATTAATCGCAACTTGACTCTGATAATCGCAATCGAAACTCCCCTCCGATCGTTCCAATCCCCGATTGCGATCTCTCGACTGCATTCTCCAACGTTGATCCATCCCGTTGATCCAACGGTCACCGCACTCCCCTCCCAATCAAAATCACAAATCTGTTAATGTGTCATCCCGCTGACCTTCCCGATTGCGATCCCTCGATCGCTAATCATTCCCCAATCTGCCCGATCGCAAGTCCTCCTCCGATCGCATCGTAAAATTTGAAATACGAGTTGCGATTACCCCCCTCTCCCGATCTCTGATGCGATTGACCCCGGGCCCACCATACCATACATCCGCCCATTCATAAAATAAAGGGTTTTCCCCTTTGTAAAGTGGAAATTTTTTATATTTTGTTTCTACAAAGGTTTTCCTCCCAATCACAATCGCAAACTTCATCGCGATCGCAACTTTGTAATGTGTCACTCCTTTGTTCCCTCCAATTGTGATTGCGATTTTCATATGGGCCCCACCTCATACGATCATTCCCATCGCATTTCCATTGCATTTCATTCATTTCCTTTGTATTTCCTCCATAGTCCAAAGTTTCGAGTTTTGCATTAAAGTTTAAATGTTTCATATTTATTCTGCCCATTTCATATACCATCCCGCTATTGCATCTTTGCCATTGATCTCCGCCATCAGACCATGATCGAACGGTCCATGTGCATTGTTCCGTAAAACCATGTTGTTTGCTGTTTATATCATATTAGAGCATTTTTCACCGTTGTTTCATATAAGCCATTGTTTTACCACCGCCGTGCTATCATTCCCTCCGCCCTCCATAACCAGCCTTCCCTTTGCATGGATTTCATGACTAGGTTGCGTGTTTTTGCAAAGTACGAGCGGCGGAAGACCGCAATGATTCAAAGTCTCAGTACAGCTACAGAGAAACAGGAAAAGACCATTTTCAAGAGCCAAACTCATGGAAAAAGGGGCTGAGAATACATATAACAGGGCTTGCATTAAAGGAACAGAGTTTAAACTCTGCAAGTCCTCTCCAGAGCCTTTAAAGCATAGGTTTCGCATGTCAGAGGCAAACCAACACATAGAAAACAAGACTATCAGGGTTTCACATCAGCAGATTGTTCTAAAGGAAAAAATGTCCATACTATTCCCTGTATCTACCATGTTCTTGAAAGAAATTTCCACCCAGACCACAGTCCAAAGCTACCAGATCATTTTTTTCACAAGTATGGTAGACCATTCAGTCATTTATTTACCATTTTGTTTATGCACCAAAAGTAGTACAGAGTTCTGCAGCCAAAGTACATCAGAACCATACCAGAGTAAATGGAAGCTGAAGAAGATCATTCTTTCGTCCAAGACATGCCAGAGATTAATGCATAAGATTTAAAAAAGAATGGGCTTCGGCCCTCTTTATTTTCTAAGTTTTAATTCTTCATTTAGTTCTTCACCTACCTCCTTTGCTCTCTTTCAGCTATAAAACTCACGAGAAAATTATTGTAAAGGTTGTTGATCAATTATCAGAGAATTGCAAGTAGTTTCTTTTGAGACACAGTCTCTGTGTAAAGTTGTAAGATAGGATGAGGAATATGATTTTAGATTGATTATTCAGTTATTGGCAATGTTTTACTTGACTGGTATTGCTATTTAATATGACAGGCACATTTCTTTGGATCCCGATCTAAAGCAGTGGTGATGTTTCCCTATCTCTGTGTTTTAATTCATTTCATTTCATTTCTACTGGCTTGCATTAGAATACTGGCATAGGATTTACCCTTGTTAGGTACCCTATGTTTATGCTCTCCTTGCCTTTGATGTTTTCTACTAAATGTGTTATCTAAGAATTGATTTCAGTTGATTTAACTAGTGCAGTGGATGATATTTCCTTCTCTCTGATGTATGAATTAAGTGAATCTGTTTCTTAGATGTTCTTGTTAAGATTTAGCTAGAAGATTTGGGAACACTGAAACCAAAAACCTACTTCGAAACTAGCCTAAAATCAGAAACATAAGAAGCAAAACACATAGATATCCCTTACACAAATAGAGAGAGCCCTCTCTGAGTCCAGGAAGGCTAGGTCCTTGGGCTCCAAAGTTGGTTTGATGTTACCCTGTCACTTGGCTTGCCAGTCAGCGAAATCAGGTGACCCTAACACTGTCTATGTGAATGAGTTCAAATTCTCTTTCTTCCTCATGATTGTCCTCTTCGTTTTTCAGTTGTTGTTTACCTTTGTCCTTCACTGGTTTTGAGGAGGAGTGCATGGCCCCTTGCCTTTTGGAGGCAGCAAACACATGCCTCCTTCCTTTTTGATAAGTGATGGTGAAAGGTGCCATAAGTTTCACTTGCAAAATTTGGTCATTTCTTTACTTTCATGACTGTCCTCCTTCTGATCTTTTGGTCCATTGTCTTTACTTTCAATATCATTCTTTATATCACTATTAGCATTGTTTGTAGGGTCACTGCTTTGGGCACCTTCATTGGTATTTTCATCACTGTGAGAATCATTCCCTTCTTCATTAAATGTGTTCCTTTGATTGATTTCGTCTTCACTACCCCGCTTATTTTCTTCATTACTTGGCCCTTTTTTATCATTTCCTTGCCTATTGAAAACAACTTTAAACCCTATCTCTTTGCTTCCCGTGCCATTATTTTCACTGTAATTCTTGCTTTCTCCATTTCTTTTGTATGTCTCCTCTCCACTGTCTACATTTGTACCCTCAATGTCATTTTCTTCATTTTTAGACCCATTGTTCTGAATTTTTAGCTCATCATGGGAATCAATGCTTTGAACTTTATTTTCTTTCTCACTGTCTTATTTTTGAAAAGCTGCCTCTGATTGCATGTCTTTAGAGTCATCCTTTTCACCATGGGACCCACTGTCTTGACTTATTTTCTCATCACTTGCATCATTTTTTTTACCTATGTTTTCTTCTTCATCCACATACGCATCCTTGTTACTTCCTTCACTATTCTCTTCTTGGCCATCTCCCTCTTTAACATATTCTTCTTCTTCACTTCTCTCTTCATCTTCATCATTCTTTCTATCAATGTTTTCTTCATGATCATCACTCTCTCCCTTACTCTTTTCTTCATGATCACCACTTCTTTCTTCATGATCATCACTTCTTTCTTCATGATCAATATTTATTTTTTCATGATCATCACTGCTTTCTTCATGATCACCACTTCTTTCTTCGTGATCATCACTGCTTTCTTCATTTTCATATTTCACAAGGGAAATAAAATGAGGAGGGTCTATTTGAGGGAATGATTCATGTGAAGAAGATGACGCAAGGTTAGGGGAGGATGATGGAGGTGTGTGAGGATGATTTTGAGAAGATGATGGAATACTTTGCGGAGGGATGGGCTGTGGAGTTGTGAAATCATCATGGGCGATAAAAAAACTCCTAGGAAATGCCTTGTTGTTCTAGTTGGTATGAGATGATTACTTTGATGAGGGAATGGTGAAAGAGGCTTGACATTTATTCGAATGGAGGCATTTTTTGCATGATGGAGGACATTTTATCAATGCTTTTGAAAAGGTAGTAGGGCATGCGTAGTAGCTTGGTTCTAGTGAAATGCATGAGGAGTCTAATATGATAGGAATAGACTCTAGAGAACCTACCCTCACAGGTGAAGTATCTCATTATAATCTTCATGAGGAGGGCATATCTATCCAATAGATGAGAAAAATGGAAAATGGTTTTAAAGTCATCTTGACAACTAGGTTTTAAGAATGGATGATAATGGCTTAAGTCAAGATGCTTCTATTTAAACCACCTTTCTCCAATGCCAGGTATTCCAGTGGCCTTAGAGATGGCACTGGTGGTCAACTCAAATCTTACCCCTGCTAGATGTACTTTATGTCTGTGAAGTCTTAAGGAAAATAACTTGGTCAACTCAGGGTGGCTTTTGATCTTTTGCACTTTGTTACATAACTCATAACACCCTAACTCTTGGAAACAGGAAAGAATATAAGGGGAGGCTATCAGTTATTAAGTGCTTAAAGGTTCAAACCTATTTTTCATCCCTCTTCTTTTGTTGTTTTCTTGGTCTTGTCTCTTCATTTAGGTCAACACTCTCTTCTTCAGACATGGTGTTTTTCTCTACCCTGCCCCAAAATCTTTAAATAGAAGTGATTCTCACTTGTGAAATAATATGTAAAGAGCTAATGAGGTGTTGAGCTTTTAAACAAGGTTAGGAGACTAGCAGAGAGTAGGTTAGGTTTTCTTTTCAAGTTTTCTTCATGCTTTATTTGACACAAATTTGGAATTTACTTGGTGCCCTTATCCTTCATAAAATGATGAAGAGGTGATAACAGTGAAAATACCTTTTTAAAATGTACTTCACAACAAGAAAATGGCTTCACCGAGCTCTCCGGGAAATTTGGGTGCCTCTGAACGCCTTTTCGGGCAATGCTGCTCTTTTGTGGCAGGAGCACAACGTCTCTCGGAAACTTGTGTCACTCTTGAACAGAATTTCGTGCAGGGATTGCACGACTGTGGTAGGAGCACAACACCTGGGCGGAGGGGTGAAACCTTTGGTAGGAGCGCAACACTTGTGCACCTGAGCGGTTTGAGCGTTGAAAGTGCAACTGTGCAGTGGTTGAAGTCTTTGGTGGGAGTGCAGCATGCCGAAAAAAGGGCGGGTAGGCCAGAATGTAGTCTTGTGTATGGTTGTAGAGTGTGGCAGGAACGCAGCATCTTTGGGCAAGGCTGCGTGATGTTTTGGGCCTTCCCCTGCACGTCGGGTGAAGTCGCAAGAGTGCAGCGCCAATCTACAGGCGCGTAGCACTTAGAAGGAAAAAACAAAGGAAGCCGGTACAAGAGCGCAGCGTACTTCTACAAGAGAGCAGCACTTTGATTTTTTCACGCGAGGACTTCGACAAAAAACTGAAAACCTCACTACATTTTTTGCAAATGAAACAATGAGTGGGAAAAGATTTGTTGTAGTGTTTTATACCCCCTTTTTTTTGAAATAATTAAACTTAAAACCTCCTTTTGTACGGTTCCTTTTGCACCCTTTTCCTTTTGACAATGCCTTTTGGATCTGATTCTAAATGTCCTTTACAGCCCTTTTTAACCATTGTTTCTTTTTGCGCCTGGATAGTTGGTTAGATCCAAAATGATCCCTACTTGTCAAAATAATTTGTTAGAGGGGTTTTTAAATCATGTTTTTCCTCCTTTAGACACTGTGAAAATGCCTTTGAGTGTTGCTTTGTTAGTAAACATATTCTTGAGCTAATGCTTTGCCTCCTTTAGTTAAATTGGCTTTTAGTTCCCTATATCTGTCTCCTTAGATCTTTTTAAGAACTATGATCTTATCCTTTGATTAAGTGGGATTGGTGCTTGTTTTCCAAACTTAGAAGATAGTTGGAAAACTATTGAAACCATCTGCTATTGGTGAAGAAGGTTTCTTTTCCTCTTATTATGACCATTTTGTTCAGTTTCCCAACTTCTAAGCTTTTAGGGATGTTTAGAAAAGTACACAAGGCTGCCTTTGAAATTCTTAAAGAAAACATCCATTAAAACTTATCACTCATGCCTGAAAGTTTTCCAGTGATCATTTGGAGGGTTGGGGGAGTTATTTTATCTTTGTAAGTATTTTACCACTGTTTGGTCAAATCAGTCATACATTTGCATTCTCAGTAAATACACACCTATTGCTTTTCTTTATGAATGGGCTCCTTGTGTTGATCCTTCTTTTTACCTCACCTTATGGCTTATCTGATGGCTTTTTAGTCTCTTTGAAAGAATTGGGCAAAGGGCAACTGTCCCTCTACAAAATTCATGATTGAGGCCAACTATCATCCCAATGCTCTCTTTGTTTCAATGAGCAATGTTGCTTATGTGCAACTGCCTTTTTGGAATTTGCACAGACCTTTTGATGGGCAATGCTTCATATCATTTTATCATGAGATCATGATTTTCTTGGATCCTTTAGCTTTTTGTACCTATTTATCAACTGTAGATGCCTTCATGAGCTCTTTAAGGTGTTTTTCTTTGCCTCTGTTTTGCTATAAACCAATTACCATGCATTCCTATAGAAATGCTTGGGCATGGTAGATTTCTCCTTTTTAGACTTACTATTGGATCAAGAGTGTACCTTTGGAGGTCCTTTAATGTTCCTTGGATAATGAGAAGCCTCAAATTTGTTCCTTGACTTCATCTTTGAATACCATGTAGGAATAGTGAAATCAGAAAAATGATAGTGCATACCCTAGGTGAACCTATAAACTGACTGTGATGTCCTTGGAGTAGGTTTTTGACTGAAATCATTGGATCGAGGTTTTAGGATGAGGATATAGGGCTTTGACACTCTACTATGCACCATCATCCTATAAAATTTAGAATTTTTTTTTTTACTTCAGAAGGCCTTCTAGAAAATATCTGACACCATCATTGCTTGAGGTACTTGGTGAGAAGGGGAGAGAGATTTGTTTACCTGGCGAAACAAGGTGTAAAGATAGAGGGTTTAGGAAAACTGAGACAAAGGTTTATATGCGAGGGTGGAAAATACAGAGAGAGTGAGGGAAATTAGTTCAAGATGGGGTTTTATCTGGATGATAGATTGGTCATGCTTTGACAAGGAGGTGAGATAATGAAAAAAATTCTCTTTGAGGGGATTTCTAAAACTCACATGATTCTTGAATTATGTTTTTAGAAATCTTGGGAAAAACATTTAGTCATCTAAAACATGTGAAAATTACTGATGACTAACAGATTCAGCCCAAACCCTTTCTGGTCTTTTTTGGGTTTATTGAGAGGAGTCCCTCACTAATTTTATAGAATTTTTCGAGCGATATTCGGGCCTGAAATCCTAACTCTTACTGCAGGGCGAATTGCTAATTTGCTAGGGAATTTTCACCATTTTGTGGGTCAAATTTGGATTGGAGATAGGCCAAACCTTTTATGGGTATTTTTGGATTTGAGGAGAGGAGCTTGCAGATGAAATTTCGGATTATTCTAGGAATTATTTTTAGCAAGAAAAACAATTCCATTCAGCATCCCATAGCAGAGTTTTTGGGCAAGTTTGAGCTATAGATTTGGGCCAATTATAGCACTTGATCCTATACATTCTCACCTGGGATTTGTGTTTGTTTCTGTAGAAAGCCAGGTTCCATGGATTTCATCCTATTGTACTTGAATTTCCATGCATAATTAATAAAATGGCTCAGGACTATTGCCCAAATTTTGGGGTTTTCTGGTTTGTGCTCTTGTTCATATTTTTATTGTTGTATTTTAGTTCATGCATCTATTATTTGTTGTAAATTTCAAATTGGAATATTACATATAGTAAATTTTTTACTAAAATTTAAGTCATATCATTGTTCCTATTGGCCTAAACATAGGCTTTGATTAATGTATTAAAAAGGTAGAATTCAAATATACTTTATCCTTCTGAAAACTCATGGCATGATTTAATAATTGAATTGCAAATATCTGACACTATGATGTAAAGCCACAAGAAGGACCATTGCATTAAAAATTATTCTAGATTATAAGAATATACTTCATTTGAAATAATTTCACTTTAAGCCTATGACCGAGAATGCAACCAAAGGTATCCTTTGCAGTCATACACCTTGCAAAATGACTATCGGTTCCTAAGATAAACTTGATGTTGATTTAATAATTTAATTGCAAATCTCTGACACTATGATGTTAAGGCACAATAAGGACCATTGCATTCAAAATTATTCTATATTATAATAATATACTTCATTTCAAAGAATTTCACTTTAATCCTAGGACCAAGAATGCAACCAAAGGTACCATTACTAGTTATACACCTTGCAAAATGACTATGGGTTCCCAAGATAAACTTGATTGTACTATAGTACATTTTGAACTATTGTTGAGGAAAATATTCTTTCTATAATGTGTAGTTCAAAGATACAATAAGCTTTTCATTATGATTGTCTTAAGAAGTAATTATATATACATGATGAAGCACACTTGTCCATGGCTTCCCGAAAAACATGTGAGTACCACTTTAGCCAATTTGAAACTTTTTTCCATTTACCAACCGACATCACCATGCAAAAAATAGATTTGACCTATAAAACAAGTTAGTTTTGTAGCATCAAATGCGAAATTTTTATCTATTTCAAATGCAATGGGTGACAAGGTGTCATTTCAAACAACGAATGAAATCACAACTACAAATTTCACCATAAAAATACTGCAGAGAATAAAATACTGAAAAGTGAGAAATTATAGCACATACATAATAATTTTGACACAACTATTTTTGGAAAATTATCCCTAGAAAAAACCAATGTGGGAAAACCAATACAGGAGATTATGGTTTTATTATTATTCTTCAGCAACAATTTTGAGTACTATAATTTAGATGCTCAAATGCAAACCTAATCTAAGGAAAATACTACAAAATTATTGTGATAATTTTCTCTCACTCCACATCTAACTTCTTCCTCAAAAATTACCTCCCTAGCCTCTACGTTGAGTCTCCCGCATCACCCTATGCGCAGTGCTTACGCAAACCTTATGGGGAATTTGACCTTCCTTCCTTTGCCTCTTCCGGAACTGGAAAACTTCCTCCAGGAATGATGCTACCCTCTTCTTCCACCTGGTACTCACCCTCTACCTTCATCTTCTCTACTAAATTACTGCCACCTAGAAAATTGAATTGCTTGGGCACTGAGTATCTGCACTAGTTTTTTCTCCATCACCACATTGATATCCTCTTACAATCCACTGTTGGAGCACCAACGACCAAGGTTAAAACTTAATCAATGGATAGGATCATATTTGGATCGATCTATGTGATTTTCTAGATTATTCTCACCTTATCTCAATTAATAGTGATTAATTAACCATATTCCCGAAGTTTAGACTTATAAAATATTTAAAAAACAGTTTATAATATAATTGAGACACTTCTAAGAGGAATTTCCAGAAATGATTCTTGGTTTTGGAGATCTCATGTATTCTTGTCTCTCCACCGAATTTCGTGGCTAGAATACATTCGATGCTACAAAAACTAACACTCCCTCTTAGCAAGGAATGTGTTTTCGTGTTGCACATCCTGTCACAACACTTTATCTATGTATCAAATTCTATTACACTATTGATGTCTGGTTGTTTCTTCCCACAAACCACTGCACAACTCGGATATACATTTCAATTGTGCTACTGCTGACCCTATTGTACTTCTCCAAACACTGCATCTACACTACAACTCCCTCTCATTTTCTTCTGTTGTAGCTGATAATTATCCAAGGTAATCTTCCTTTGCTACCGAAATGAATTCTCCACCATACCCATCTATTCTCTGAAATAGACGAACTTAGCTCTTCCTAGAGCTTTCATGAGTATATTTGCAACCCACACTTCTATGGGAACATACTGTAGCTGGACTGATCTACGTCGTACAGAATCTATGGTGAAATAGCATTGAATATCTATGTGTTTCAACCTATCATGAAACATTGGATTCTTAGAGAGCTGTATGCAAATTTGATTATCATAGTAGGCATTGGGCGCCTCCATCCTCTGACTGAAAAATATCACTAGAAACTTCTGAATCCATATAGATTTTCATGTAGTTGTTCTTGTTTCCATATACTCTTCTTCTGCAAAGCTCAGTGCTAGTGACTTCTGCTTCCTGCTACACTAAGAAACCATCCCCAATCAAACACTGAAGTAGTACCCAGAGGTACTTTTCCTGTCCATGAAATTTCCCGAACAATATGCATCTGTGAATCCACATAATCTAACATCATCTCCTTAGGTATATCTCAACCATACTTGACTGTTCCACGCACATAACTTAGAATGTGCCTCGATGCTGCCCAATGTACCCTCTTCAGCTCTACCATGAACTGACTAAGGGTATTGAATGTGAAGCAAATATCAGGCCTAATATTGACTAGATACATGAGAGATCCAATAAGCTGTCTATACAAGGTTGGGTGGACATCCTTGTTATTTGATGCATACATCTTCTTCAATTTGGTGATCATGGGCATAGACATGGGTCTACAATCCTGCATTCTAAACCTCTTCAGAATATTTGTAGCATATCTTCAACTAGATACATGAGAGATCCAATAAGTTGTCTATACAAGGTGGGGTTGACATCCTTGTCATCTGATGCATCTATATTTTTCAAGTTGGTGATCATGGGCATAGACATGGTTCTACAATCCTGCATTATGAACCTCTTTAGAATATTTGTAGCATACATTCCTCTCCCAAGGAAGATACCCCATCCTTCTGCCATACTTCCAATCCTAGGAAATAGTGAATCAACCCCAAATCCTTCATGTCAAACTCTACTTCCAGTTTCCTCTTGCAGTCCTCTATGATCCCTGATGGTCCTCTCAAAAAGACATCATCCACATGCAAACTAGGATGAGTGGCTCACTCTTTACCATCAAATAGTGTAGGTTTGGATCTTCGTCACACTTGACGAATTCCATCTGTTGCAAGTAGATGTCAATCTGACCATACCATGGCTGAGGAGCCTACTTGATTTCGTATAGATATTTCTTTATTTCGCACACATGAGTGCGCCTCTCATGGGTCTTGAAGCCCTCTAGCTATCCTATGTATTATTATTCCTATATCACCATGTTGAATAAATTTTTCTTGACGTTCGTCTAGTGAATCTTCCAACCCATTTGATATGCTAGGGATATAACTGACTAGATAGACGTGTATCCGGAAACTGGGGTGAAAGTCTCCTCATAATCTATCCCTTCTTTCTGTGCATAACACTTTTCCATGAACCTAGCCTTTTACTTTTCCACACTGTCATCTGCAACATACTTGATCTTGTAGATCGATCTAGAACCTATAACTGACATGTCTTCAGGCCTTGGCACCACCTCCCAGACATCATTCGTCATGATAGATTTGTACTCTTCTACCATTTCATCTATGCACACCTAATGTTGTGAAACCTCCTGAAAACTAGAAGGTTTTTCAACCTAAGGCACCAATGCTTGGTACCTGTCAGGATGTTTGCATTGTTTTTTGTTTTTCCTAGGGGTTCTAATAAAATTCTTTGCATCTCTCAATGTCTGGTGAAATTTTTTGCTGGCTCGACCACTAGTTGTGGGAGGTTCAACTAACTCCTCATCCTGTCCCTGATGCTCCATTTGTAGAGAACTCCCCATATTTCCTGCATTGGGTTTTTTTGGGGACATTGCTCCAAAAATAATTGTTCCATGTGTCTATGATATATTCTTGTGCATATCTTGTCCCCACACATTTATTTTCCACAGTTTAATTTTGTGAAGGATGTAGTGTACGAGTTTAAGTATTTAATATAGAATACAGTAAATAATTTGTTCAAGTAATTAACAAATAGAATAATTCTCATCAGTTTCTGCAATAGGATTCAGGCAACCAAACTTTCACACCACCTCCAACCTATTCTCAAGACTTACACTATTCGTATCCATCTCCAATTTATAAAATAAACTGAAAGGTTTTTCTTGGTCTTTGAGGAACCCAACTTGTCGCTAGCTTGTTTCCTAGATCTGTTGATTTCTTGAGACTCTCTCTACTTGCAATTTCTTGGTGGTTGTTTTGTATAGCTTTACCTCTAGTTCTGTGCCCTCCTTGACCACACTTAATGCATCTGGCGCACTTGGTTGTTGGTCCAATTTCCACTCAATGGTTGAATCTTGTACCCACAACTCTTTAACATAGCTATGTCGATTTCCACCTGGGACCCTATCTATCTGTCATTAACACCCTGGCCAACTTGGTGTTGGCTCTGTATTGAAATTATGTCTCTTGGCCTATAAAACCTATCTCAATACTAGTGACTAACCAATCTACTATTTTTATTCCTTCCCTTTTGCCTTCATCGCCCTTTAACAATCTTTTGAACGTTGCTTTCACCTAAGAATTTGGTGGTTCCACTTGATCCTTGGTTACCCTCTACCTATTTGTAGCCTACGCTCAAGCTCTTATTGGTGGCTATATTGTCGACCACCAAAACTACCGACACCTTGAATCCAGTCTATAGCTTTTACGGTGCACACACCTCTTCCAATTGTCCCTAGACTCATTAGGTTACCCGCTCGAGCTTAGCCCTTGTTTTCACGGACGTTGACTGAATTGGGTTGTTGTAGAATTTGCAAGTGCACTCTGATAGATCTACCTCACATGCCTACTATTCTAGTCGACATCCCTTATCAGCTTACTTTGGCCTGTTAGTGGACTCTGCTAGCCCTTGGTTGTTGGCTTAGTCACTATTGGCCACCACTAACTTTTAGCTACAACTTGACCTCAAATTGTTTCTCTTTTTTTCCTTTAAATTTAAATTTAAAACTTCAACCTCGGTTGTATTTAGTTTTTTTATGTCATGTAGCCTAAAAAGAATGTGTGTCTCATAAAATCATTTTCAAACCTACATATGGTGATCCCTATATGAACTTGGTTTATTGCATGATTCAAAAATCAATTTTCAGATGTTTTCCCTCTCATACCATGCCCAACATTTTATTAAACTAGTAGATTTTAGATCTATTGAATAAATGCATATCTAGGTTCTTCAGACAATTGGTGGAAGAAAAATTACACAACCAATCTGAATCAAAAGTGACAAACATATTTTTCCCAATAAATAGTTCATTAAATTTGAATTTATTGAGTTCTCATTCTCAGTTACTGGCCCAAATAAGAAAATTAAAAATACAAAACACTTTAGATCTGATCCAGTAGGCCCTAGATTTTTCCTCGATCTCCTTTTCTAATCTAGATCTCCAATTTTGTACTTTTTCATTTCCTAGGGCTTGGCATGCTACAATATCACACACCTCACCTGAAAATCCCTCTTTCAAAGGTTAGTTCCATTGCATGGTGTATCTTTCTCCTTTTATTAACCTTGCTTTTATCACTTTACATTGAGCTAAATCACTAATCCTAACCTTTGAAGTGATTGAAGGCCTAGATTGTATATGTCCTCACTTGAGATCAGTGATTGAGATTAAAACATAATCACTAAAGTAAATATTCTACTTTTCCTAAGTTTTTTTAGGCATCATAATTAATTATGTGATTTTCACAAGTTTAAACTTAGGTTGAGTTATATTAGAAATTTCCCCACACTTGATAAGTGTCCTAATGATATTTTGGGTGAATCGTGTCCTAAGTAGACATTGGGAGACTTTCTCATATTCCTAGACACCTAGGCTTGTGCTAAAGTACTTGCTCAAGCTACAATCATGAACAAAACTTACCCTCCCTAAGGTCAGTTTTGACCAAAATCTTAGCTACCTATTCATCAACTTTCAAGTAAAACCCTTCTTTAAATTCAATGAATTTTCTTATTCCAACTCTTGAAATTTCAACACCTTTCTCATTCCATAGTTCTAGTAACAGGTTTCGAAGTTCTACCAAAATGGGCTACATGCACTTATTCTTTCCTTGGATCAAACTCATTCCTCCACCTTCAGATGTCGAGGTATGATATACCCTAGTATTGATTCAAAGATAAAGATTTTTTCACTTCAAATTTTCTTCAAAACTAGAAGGCTAACCTCTGACTTATCCAAATATGGTTTCTTATCAAATATCCCAACAATCCTAACCAAATCTGCTTCATCCACCAATTTTTTTTTTCTTCATCTACCACTTTTTTCCCCATTTTGACAATGTGTTTCCTATGAAATGGGGGATTAAGGCTTTACTCATTGAGTTTATAATCTATTCTTATCCCATGTCTTTGCTTGCTACTAAATTAACCTTCTCATTATGCATTTTCATGCATTTCCTCCTAAATTTGTTGCTTCCTTCAAGTAGGTTTTGGACTATTCCTTTGGCTTAGGATTCTCTAAAATATTCTCTTACCAAATCCTCCCATGATCGATCATTGAATCCAAACTTTTTTATGTCCTCAAGAACCCCCAACTTGCAAATTTCTCCTTCCTCCTCCCTTGTTAGGCATAGGTCTTGTTGCTCAAGCCTTGTTGATGACTTGGATCAGTCAACATGCCCATACATGTTAGATTTTCACAAGGGATGACATTCATTGACATTGGGAGATGTATGTATTGTCATTCTATCACCCGTGCTATCATTTAAGACTAGCACTGTGAATTTCATTGGAGTTTTGTTCCTAGATTTAGGTTTACTCTAGAATTTTCAAATGGATATTCTATTATGGAGTCATCAAAATAAGCCTATGGGGTCATCACAATATTCCATTCATCCTTTCTAGACTTGTCCCATTTTCAAATTCTTCTTCTTCCTCTTTGAAGTAATCTACATGGTATTTCTCCATATTGACCATTTGAAATTTCCTATCTTAACTGAATAATGTATACATGGGGATCAAATGAACTCTTAATTATTCCATAATCATTCACAAGTTATTTCAGTTGGTACATTTTTCTTCCAGGGAAAAAAAGTGCTTAGAATTTCTTGTGGGGAAATAAGTTATGAAGGATCATAACACCAGAGGATTTGGAGGGTTTTCACCTAATTTAGCTGGATATTTTGTGGTAATTAATAGGGATGAGTTGAGAAAATTATTGGGGCCGAAATTCTACATTTATGGAAGTGCACAGGGGATGGAGGAATAGAGGTTGAGGAGAGATAAGTGTCAGAGATTGGAGGTATTCTTTAGGGTATAATTCAGCTAGAGTTGGGAAGATTTCCAATGGTGGATTTGGAATTAATTCAATAGTATCAGTTTTGTGGGGAATTTTCTGGCTAAATTAGGTAATTTTCAAATCTCAAGGGTCACCGAGGGTTGGTGGATTCGGCCCAAACCATTTATGGGTTTTTTTGGGTTTATTGGTCTCTAACTAATTTTACAAAAAAATTCAGGTGATATTCGGGCCTGAAACCCTAATTCCTACAATAGGGCGAATTTCTAGTTAGCTGGGGAATTTGCACCATTTTGTGGGTTCGAATTTCTCTTGGAGATAGGAAAAAAATTTTCTGGTTATTTATTATTTTGAGAAGAGGAGCTTGTAGTTGCAATTTCAAAGAATTTCAGGAATTTTTTTTAGTAGGACAACCAATTACAGTCAACAGTCTACAGCAGAGTTTCTAGGCAACTTGGAGGTATAGATATGGGTCAATTCTAGCACCTAATCCCCGACATTCTCACCTGGGATTTTCTTTTATTGTTTTAGCAAGCCCAGGCTATATGTATTTCATCCTATTATACTTGATTTTCCATGCATAATTAATAAAATGGCTCATGACTACTGCCCATATTTTGAGGTTTTCTAACTTGTGCTCTTGTTCAGATTTTTATTGTTGTTTTTTAGTTCATGCATTTTTTATTTGTTGTAAATTTAAATTTGGAATATTACAATGGTATTAGAGCCACGATCTTGGCCGATTTTGGGTTAGCCAACTAGATCATGGAAGATTAGGGCATACGTGCACAATGACGGGTTGAACCATAGTCAAATCCATGCTCAAGGAAGATTTAGTATGCAGGAATTTTTGGGTACACACACCTCTTCCAACTGTCTCTAGACTCATTAGGTTACCACCTTGACCTCAACCCTTGTTTTCACAGATGTCGACTGACTTGATTTGTCATTGAATTTGTGAGTGCACTCTTATATATCTACCTCCCATGCCTATTGTGTTATTCGAAATCTCTTATCTACTTACTTTGACCTGTTAGTGGAGACTACTAGCCCTTGGTTGTTGGCCTAGTTGCTATTGGCCACCACTAACTTTTGGCTACAACTTGACGTCATTTGTTTTTCCCTTTTTTTCCTTTAAATTTAAATTTAAATCTTGAACCTCAGTTGTATTTAGTTTTTTTATGTCATGTAGCCTAAAAATAATGCGTGTCTCATACAATCATTGTCAAACCTACATATGGTGATCCCTATATGAACCTGGTTTCTTACATGATTCAAAAATCAATTTTCAGATTTTTTCCCTCTAATACCACGCCCAACATTTTATTAATCTAGTAGATTATAGATCTATTGAATAAATGCATATCTTTGTTCTTAAGACAATTGGCAGAAGAAAAATTACACAACCAATCTGAATCAAAAGTGAAAAACATATTTTTCACAATAAATAGTTCATTAAATTTTAACTTATTTAGTTCTCATTCTCAATTAATGGCCCAATTGAGAAAATTAAAAATACAAAATGCTTTGGATCTAATCCAGTAGGCCCTAGATTTGTCCTTAATCTCCTTGTCTAATCTAGATCTCCAATGTTATACTTTTGCATTTCCTAAGACCTAGAATTATACAGTATCACACACCTCACTTGAAAATACCTCTCTCAAAGGTTAGTGCCATTGTATGGTGTATCTTTCTCCTTTTCTTACCCTTTCTTTTATAACTTTACATTGAGCTAAATCCCCAATCCTAACCTTTGAAATGATTGACAACCTAGATTGTATCTCTCCTCACTTGAGATAAATGATTTAGATTAAAACATAATCACTAAAGTAAATATTCTACTTTTCCTAAGTTTTTTTAGGCATCATAATTCATATGTGGTTTTCACAAGTTTAAACTTAGGTTGAGTTACATTAAAAAAATTCCCACACTTGAGAAATGTTTTTCAGACCACTTTTGGAGGTCTTCTTGGTGTCCACATTGGGCCCAGGATAGCACTTTGGAAAGATAGTGAAGTATAATTTCCAAATATACCTTTTTTTTTCTAATTGGAGCTGATTTGACCTATCAAAAGTTGATTCTCCCAATACTGGTCAAAAAGTGTTGAATGAGGGTGCAGAAATGTAGAGTGGTTGTGGAGGAAACTTTTTGAGGCCTTCCTCAACTCCATATTGAGCTCATGATAGCTCATTGGAAATCTCTCTCTATCTAGGTATCATTTGAATCATCAAAAAAGTCATTTGGACACTCCAGCTATGAGAAGAATTGATTTTCCCAAGGTAACTCCAAAAGTACAACAACTCTCCCGTGGCACCTATATTTTTGACATTTCTCTAAAACCATGATACCTGTGTAAAACATTAAGGAGTTTTTTTTTCAATGACCTACTATGGAGAAAAACCTCTCTCAATTTTGTCAAATTCATCTTTGTTTTGTCAAAAACATATTTTAAAGCGAAACTGGCCCTCTGAGTGGCAAATGACTTGACTCTCGGAATGATTTCTCAAAAAATGATGGAGACATGATGTTTATGAGCTATAATGGCATCATACTTACTGTTATGACCTACCATATGGCTCCTCTACTCATATGCTTCCTTTTCATAGCAAACCTTAGCTCAGTGGGAGAGGAAATTTAGGGTTTAGTGCTTGTGAACAATGGTGACTTGGGCACCTTTGGGAAAAGACTACTCCCTTTGAAATTTGATAAATTGATGAAGTAGACACTTTTTGTATTTGAAACTTGATGTGTTGGCATGTGGAACTCCGAGTTGGTTACCTTTGGGAGACTGAATACTTATTACATTTGAATTGACTAAAGAAAATCATGAGTTTATTCTAGGTCACCTTCACACTTTCTTCTGCCCTTTATTGAAAATGAGACAATGCAATGATTTGACCTAATGAAACCCTAGTGACCTAATGATAAATGAAAGAAATTGACTCAACAAGTGACTTTGACTAAAAGTGAAATGAGAGAAGACTTGTCTTTAGCATGATGAAAACATGTAAGAGGGTTAGTAGGCATATACCTGTGAAGGAAATGGGACACTTGAAAAGGACAAACACCAGTGGAAAATTTTTATATCATGAACTAATGGAATGTAATGTCCTGAAAAGGAAATCAGCAGATTTTTCTCCAGTGAAGTGTTCCTTTGTCAAAAATATGAACAAGGCTATTTGAAAGATGGACTGAGTGGGAATTTACGAGATATGTCACCTCTAAAAAGAGGATGAGATCCGGAGGCTAGTTGGCCCCTTCTCAGGCTCTGTCTATAGCTATGTAAATATTCCTCCTTGGGAAAACTCAGGAAGCAATAAGAAAAAATGCATTTCCATCCATGCATGCTATAAAATACTGAAATGAACTCTTTGATCCCATATATATAGCAATAAAAAATATAAATCCAAGAATAGAGCTGAAACAAATCAAACTAGGTGGGCTAAACAGGCCTCCCACACTAGTGTAGTCAAAACTAATGAAAAAACCGAAGACTGCAAAATGCTAGAGTAGCTGCTCAAGGGACTGCGCAGTCTAAGAGAGGGTTTACACATAAAATGATTAGATAAAAATATATCTACTCATATATTAATCATAAATGCTCAAGGAATGAGATCTAGTCTCCTTATACAAAAATCAAGACAACCTGGCAAGGGTTTCTTGTGAAACACTCTGAATACAAAATGTAATATTCAGCAATTTCTAAATATTCACTGCAACAAGAAGCATGAGAGTGTAAGAGGCTGGTATGAATCTTATCTGATGTATATCCTTCAAAGGCTTCCTCGCATGAGAGAATGAACCCCTCAATCACAAGGAAAAACCACAAAGAAGCCACCAAACCCTGCAATGAAATTTGCCTCCCAAAATAACACAGTTCCCAGCTACAACTGCATTGGAAAATATGAGGAGTGTGTGGTATGATACCACTGATCTGAAATCTGCTCCAAGGGCCTCCAAAAATATCTCTGGATGAAAGGAAATCTCCCTCCAACAAACATTAGCTGAGAAAGTGGGATGTCAATCCCTTCCACTGCTGCACCCAGCTACAATGCACAATATCTGTTGCAGAAACTGCGCTGATGAAGATGGATGAAGCTTGGAATAAAAACCTGATGTGGAATGGTGAATGAAAGCTCTCCCAATGAGGCTCCTCAAAGGAAAAGGTGGGATTCCCGCTCGAGAACACCCAAGTGCTAAACATCACTACTACTCTGCTGAACAACAAGAGTAAGAAAATGTCTAGAGAGACATGAATAATGATCTAAAGCATGAAGAATAATTCTCCCATCCTCTTCCTCATAAATAATATGATTTTTATTCTCCTTGGGCCCACCTAATTAGGTCTCCTCCATCAAAAGATGCACTTCCCTCCAAAATTGCGTTATTCTTCCTAGGGTTTCTTCTCCTCCAAGAATGCGCAGTTGACCAAGTCAAAGTAGCTGCATTTTATCCTTGTTCACACATAGAGGTGTTTTATTAAGCTTGAAATAATGTCTCATTTCACACTTGGAGTGTTTTTTATCATTCTTAGGAGACTTATGGGCTTTTATACCCATTTATTTACCGACTATAGCTGCTGCTAACTCTAATGTTCCATTTAGCTTGGAAGCTAAAAATCTGGAACATTACAGTCCTCCCCTCCAAAATATTTTCTTGTCCCCAAGAAAATGCATAAGTAGAGAAAAATATCTCCCCTCCTCCTCATGTGGCCTCCATCAATAGCCTCCATCATTGCATCAAGAGAATCTTCCAATAAATTGTCATCCCATGCTTCCTCCCAAGGGTGCAAAACCAAAGTGTCTGCATCAATCAAAGGTGGAAAGTGTGAATGGAAACATGCTAGTTGTCTCATGGCATCCAAAAAGTAGGAGTGATGATCATCATGGTGAATGAGTGCCTCCCTCATCCATGCAATCATCCAAATGAAGTGAGTCACCCCCCAACATGGTAACTCATGAAAAGTCTCTTCCACCTTGTGCTCCTAGAATGAAGGTGGGTTGAATAAGTGAACATGATAGGCAAGAGGGCCTATCCCATGCTGTCCTCCTCTCCACTCATGATAAGTGTAGAGGGTATGCTGATATTGGGCTAAAACATGATTGCCCTCCAATGACAAGAAGAAAATTGAGCCTCCAAAGACTCTTCCTCCAAGATCATGAGTCATGCCAACCCAAACTATTCCATTCAAGATGAATGGCACATCATCACCACATGGCATCAAAATCAGGAAATGGCTGAAAGTTATGTGCAATTTTGGATGATACATATGGTCTCTCTGGTGGATATTGTGCAGTCCTCCCTACTACTACTTGAGAATGTCATATGGCAAGTGCTCCTGCAACAAGTTACAAGCTGAATATGTATGTTCTCCCAACATGCGGAAGTAAGAATAATTGTATATCAGTTGTACATATACAAAATAACAATACACCTGCCCCATGTCATGTATAGATGGGCTACCATCATCACAAACATTGGCCCTAAAGTGACCATGAAGCCCAAAAATACTCCTCCTCTTCTGGGGAGAAATGCACTGTGGAAACATGGTGGGAAGGTACAAATACTCAATAGAGTAATCAACAAGTACAGAAATGCATTCTCTACCATACATAGTGAGTAGAATGAAAGTGAGATCATCTAATAAGTCCTCCCATGAGGATATACTCATAAAAATCTGCAAGAAGAAGGGATACCTTCTCCCTTTGGAATATCTCATCCATAAGAGCATGCTCCTATGTGATAGTGTTGTAGGCCTTTGTAATAAGGCTCCATGACTTCTCCCTTTGACATCCCATACGCCAAAGCCATCCACCATTATGCTTATATGTGAGAAGATCTCCTTCTAGCATGGAAATCTCTCATGATCTTTCAATGCTGAAGGGTAGCCTCCTTGCACCATGAATGTGCCTTTCTTCTCTTTGGAAATATCATGAAAAGTATGGGAAGAATTTTTCCCATACTCTCCCAAGTGCAACCATAGCAACAAAAATATTTGTTGTTTCCTCATATCCCCCTCATACAAGCTTCCTTTGAACAAGAAAACATCAGCAATACATGGAAGCAAGATACAATAAAAACAAGTTGTCAATTAAAAACCGGAGAGCACATCTTGGTCCCTCTCATGGAACCAGCGTAGTGCACCCTTGGCCTGCTTCAAAATAAAAATCAACAAGTGCTTTCCCAGCCACTTCTATTCTTCCATAGTCATCTCATAAGATGAAAAAATGAAATTACAATATGGTGTCATTGGTGCACACCAAGAGGCATATGGCTTCCCCCATAGCTCATCAAAAAGGTAGCCAAAAGCAAGTAGTTGCAAGTACATCATTATATAATATGAAATAAGAAGCAACTCTTCTTGATACATCATTCTGCTCAAATAATGAAAAGAAGTAAAATACAAAATATGAAATTGTACCTCCTCCATCATGTACTTGAGGTCTTGAGCTGCAATGGCTCAACTAAAAATTCTCCTTCACTCTCAATGAGTAGGAAGGTGGTTGTGACATCCTATCTATCACCATCCGGGCTATGCATCTCTCCATATGCTGATATATGTCATGCTAGATTCCCTCCCAAGTAAAATCCTCCATCAACTGGAAATATGCATCAAGGTGCATAGAAGAGAAGTCGTCATGTGCTGCATGTAACAACTTCTCCTTGAGACTAGAAGATCTAGTCAAAAAGATCCTGTCATAGGGATAGATGACCACATCATCCACCATGTATATTTCATCTCCCTCTGGGTCATCAAGAATCATGCATTCACCAAGATCCTTGGAGTACTCTATAAAAAGTTGAGACCTCCAATAAGGATCAATCCTCCTCGGTGACAGCACTGGTGATATGGCATGTGAAGCTCCACTCAAGCTGCTGCCTGCTACTTTGACATCCCTCATGCCAAAGCTCTCCTAAAAAATCTTCACCTCTCCAAAATCTAGGAGTGGTGAACCCAAAGACAAGACATCTCTCATCAACTGAAGATCAGGTGGCATCCTAGGTGGGATGCCTCCATGAAGTGAGACATCAATGTTAAGAGTAGACTGCATATGTGATTGGGCAACCTTGCCCCTGCCCTGACTACACAAATTAGTCTGCCTCTTTCTTGAATTGGCTCTCTGAAATAGAGAAGGATACGTGCACTTCATCAACTGATGTTGCTCTTCCTCCCTCTCCTCTTCTTCCAGCTGCAATGTTGCACAATCATGTTGTTCACCAATTGTGCTTGGACCTCTATGTGTGAGATCCTGGGGAAATTCTTGAAAAGGCACAAGAATCCCTCTTGTGGGAGAATGTGATCCCCCCTCCTCTGTATGAGGCATTGGATGTGATCTAGATATGACATCATTGTTGCCCTCTTCTTTAGTAATGTGTGTGGGCAACCTTCCAACAACTTGATCCCTTTGTGAAAAAGAGACCCCCATGTCCTCTTGTTCAAGAGTATGAACTGAAGGTCTTGCCTCTGGCAATGTGAAATGCAAGATGTCAGCTCTCGTCCTCCATCTTAAGATAGATCTGGTCCCTTGACTGCGTTGTGCACTATGGTGTGCAGCTGCATGCTTCTCCTCACCATGTGAAAATCTATATTCTGCTCTAGATTCATCCTCCTTTGGAGATCCCATCTCCAATCTTGTGTTCTTCATTTCTCCTTGAAATATCTGTATAAATTGTGGAAGAAGTTTTATCAGCTTTTCTGCCCTTCCTTCTGCACATACTGAAGCTTTCTGGTTTCTGTCCACTTCTTCTTCCTCTGAAATGCAATGGCTTGAGATCTCATTGCTACCTCTTCTTCTTTGAGACCCCTTTGGAATCTTAATGCATCTACCCTCTTTTTCTTGAGATCTGAAGATGGATGAGAGTAAAATCATATTATTCATCCTTGAGCCCTCTACTTCTGAATTTTGAACTTCACAGGCTGAGCCAAGTTCGAAGCTCTGATACCACTGTAATGTCCCGAAATGGAAATCAGCAGATTTTTTTCCACTGAAGTGTTCCTTTGTCAAAAATATGAAAAAGGATATTTCAGAGATGGACTGAGTGGGAATTTACCAGATATGTCACCTAAAAAGAGAATGAGATCCGGAGTCTAGCTGGCCCCTTCTCAGGCTCTGTCTATAGCTATGTAAATATTCCTCCTTGGGAAAACTCAGGAAGCAAGAAGAAAAAACGCATTTCCAGCCATGCATGCAATAAAATACTGAAATGAACTCTTGTATCCCATATATAAAGCAATAAAAAATCTAAATCCAAGAATAGATCTGAAACAAATCAAACTAGCTGGGCTAAACAGACCTCCCACACTAGTGTAGTCAAAACTAGTGAAAAAACCCAAGACTGCAAAATGCCGGAGTAGCTGCTCAAGGGACTGCATAGTCTAAGAGAGGGTTTAGACATAAAATGATTAGAGAAAAATATATCTACTAATATATTAATCATAAACGCTCAAGGAATGAGATCTATTTTCCTTATACAAAAAGTAAGACAACCCGGCAAGGGTTTCTTGTGAAACACTCTGAATACAAAATGTAATATTCAGCAATTTCTGAATATTCACTGCAACAAGAAGCATGAGAGTGTAACAAGCTGGTATGAATCTGATCTGATGCAGATCCTTCGAAGGCTTCCTCCCATGAGAGAATGAACCCCTCAATCACAAGGAAAAACCACAAAGAAGCCACCAAACCCTGCAATGAAATATGCTTCCCAAAATAACGCAGTTCCCAGCTACCACTGCATTGGAAAATCTGAGGAGTGTGTGTTCTGATACCAATGATCTAAAATCTGCTCCAAGACCCTCCAAATACATCTCTGGATAAAAGGAAATCTCCCTCCAACAAAGATTAGCTCAGAAAGTGGGATATCAATCCCTTCCACTGCTACACCCAGCTACAATGCACAATATTTGCTGCAGAAACTGCGCTGATGAAGATGGTTGAAGCTTGGCCTAAAAACCTAATGTGGAATGGTGAATGCAAGCTCTCCCAATGAGGCTCCTCAAAGGAAGAGGTGGGATTCCCGCTCAGGAACACCCAAGTGCTAAACAACACTACTACTCTATTGAACAACAAGAGTAAGCAAATGTCTAGATAGACGTGAATAATGATCTAAAGCATGAAGAACAATGCTCCCATCCTCTTCCTCATATAGAATAAAAGTTTGCTTTTCCTTGGGCCCACCCAATTAGGTCTCCTCAATCAAAATATGCACTTCCCTCCAAAATTGCATTATTCTTCCCAGGGTTTCGTCTCCTCCAAGACTGTGCAGTTGACCAAGTCAAAGTAGCTGCATTTTATCCTTGTTCACACATAGAGGTGTTTTATTAAGCTTGAAATAATTTTTCCTTTCACAATTGGAGTTTTTTTTATCCTTATTAGGAGACTTATTGGCTTTTATACCCATTTATTTGCTGACTATAGCTGCTACTAACTCTAATGTTCCATTTAGCTTGGAAGCTAAAAATTTGGAACATTACATGGAATGATTGAAAATTTCTTTAGAGTGGGACATCTAAGATGAACATGAAAAATGTGTTTTGATCCCTGGTGGAAATATGCAAATACTGACACTAACAAGCCCCATCTATGTATGCCTGAAGGGAGTTTCTCCGACACTCTAATGTGCCCTCTAGTTGTACCATAAATTTCTCTGGCTGAATCACTGCAAGTGACTCATCATCCTGAATATCTCCCATAGAGTCCCCTAATACCACATGCACACCAGAATATGAAACTGGCCTACTTTCATAAAATCTACATGACTTCTCATGCTCCCCAGAAGCATCCTCATATGACCCCATGGACTCATCCAAATAAGAGTCCTCATCCTGACATACAGAAGGAATGTCCTCCTCCTCTACCTATGTATCTCTTATTGCCTCATAAAAGGTGGATACATCTCCTGGCACCTCACTCATATGCTACATGAAGTTGTCACCCAAAAAATCATACATGACTCCATTCATCACCTCAATGGATGGCTCTACTTGGGTAGGCTCTACTCTCTCCACTAAGATTTCAACCAACACGGTCAAGGAAGTCTCCAACAAGGGTGAGTCTTGCGTCACACTAGGTGCATCTATGAGCTCCCCACAATCATGTGTTCCCTCATCCTCCAAGTGCGAGGTAGCCATTTTGATGGCTTCCCCCCTCATTATTCTATCAAGCTGGAAAGAGGTATCCAAATTTTCCACCCGATCCTGAGCCGTGCACTTAGTGGATCCATCATACATGGGAAAATGTGTCCTCCCAATGGTACACTACAACTCTGAACTCTATGTGATAGACACCTAGTGTTCCTTCCTTATTCATCCCACCTCAGCTGGCAGTAATCTCTAAAGGACAAAGCCACTCTAAATTTCCCCCCCATGGACTGCCATTCTCAGAAATAATCTCCCATGGGTATATTATGATGCCACCTTCCTTGCTCTCTTGGTACCAGAGGTAAGAATGTAGGCATCATAATCCTGGTTAGCCTACTGAAGGCAGGTGGGTGAGTGGCTGGTAAAGCGTGGTCACACTATTGTGAGACCCCCGAAGTTTCCCCAATTAGGAACTCATGATGGATGCTCTTATCCCTATTATTTTTCTCGAGTCCTTCCAACAGTCCATTTTTTTCTTTGGATAAATCATTTGGGGGCTTTAAGATTCTACCAAATGTTAATTCCCCTTTGCTTCTTGACTCCCACATATTTTCCACCTCTACTGCCTACCCTCCTTGTTCATAGGAAAAAATACCCACAGTTGAACCAAGACCAAAGCTCTGATACCACTGTAGTATCATAAATGGTGATTAACAGTAATAAGAGTGAAAATAGACAAGTAACTACAAAAAAAATGAAAACACCATTAAAACACACAAACTAGAGCCAAATTCACTATTGATCGATTTTATTAATATATTGCGAAAGAGTACAATTGAGGTGCTGGAAAGTTTGCACCTGGGCCTGCTCAAGGCAGGCTTGAAGAAAAACTCAAACCCAAGAAAAAAAATCTGGCTGAAAGTCCCTCTTCGTGGCTCAGTCTTTGTGTTTCCTAGCCTAGAAATGTCATTGTTAGCTGACTCAAACTGTTGGTTAGGCTACTTCCTCTACTCGGAAAACTCCGAGCTTTTAACCTTGGACTCTACTCATCAAACCCACAAAAACCCACGAAGGAATTGGCCAGATGTAGACCCTGGAAATTTGTCCCAATTTCCTCTAACTCCTCTAGCTGCTAGATGCGTTATGATATTTGTTTGAAGCCTAAAATATACCCAAAAAATTCTTCCAAATTAATCTTGGCTTCTCCTCAATAAACCCAGAAAAACCCAGAAAGGGTTCACCCAATGCTTGACTTCAGAATTTGGCCCTCTTTGGCTTGTCTCACTATGTTGCTGGGTAAATCGAACCTCTAGATGAGTTTGCTGGAAAATGCCTCCGAAGAGCTACCAAAACCCTTGGTATGAGGTGGATTTCATCCCCTCAAAATCTCGTACTGAAACACTGCTACTCTCCAGACTCCCGGCACCCACACGAAACTAAACTGCGCAATCACTACGTAGTGTACTCTACCTCTGCGCAGTCTTGAAGGAGATACACTCCTACTGTTGTTGCCGCAATTTAATTGCCTCACCAAAAATTAGAACTCCTGTTTTAATCAGACACTCGAAGTCCCCTGAGGTAGAGGTTGAGATCTCTGCTTGAAGATCTTTTGTGCTAAACAACACTGCAGACTTGGGTCTCCGGCCAAGCGTGATTCAATCAAAATGACTAAGAGAAATAAGATGAATGAATGAATGACCAAATTAGGCTCCCCTTCTTCCTTTTAATAGTTGAGGCCCAATGTATGCCTTGGGTCCCACCTTGGCCTGTGCTACCTCTCCTTGGCCAATCACATGCTACCTTCCTCTAGCCAATCCCACGTTGTCCTTTTTTTGCCTCTTCTACGCTGTCACCTAAGGAAAACTTGACCCGACCACTAGAGCCACAATTTTCCCTTAGGGACTTTAGGAAAAGACTTTATTTGGACTCTTTATTAATTTTGGGTTTCCTACCAACTTTATTTCTGCCCAACATTAGGATTTTCCAAAATTAATCAAAATTAATATCCCAGTTAGTTGACTGCTAATTTGGGGATATTACACTCAATCATCACACATATTATGGTCGAGAGTTACAACAGGGGAGATTTTGGTATGAGTATATTAGGTGGCCAGTCCTGACCAAAGTGTTGCAGGGTCGACAGAACATTTTCCTTCTTATACTAGCATGGGACCCAGGCATCATAGTACTTGACAGCTCAACGACCTTTACGGATGAGTTGGCTGCTATAGGGGGAGGTCACTAAGATCTTCCATTGTTCTTTAGGGACTCATTGATGGCATGGGGGACTTCGTTAACATGGCAGGTTGGCCAGCAGGAGGATGTCAGGAGGAGCTCATGCAGGAGAGACTTCATTCACATAGGGATTTGGTTGTATCTTGAGGGGCCCACCTTCAGAGTGCATGAGATGGACTACTCGTTAAGGTAGCTTCATGAGGATTTTGATAGAGTTTTACATTATTGGGAGGCTATAATTATTGGTGGTAAGAAGAGGGCTTTTAACACCTATATTTGGAAATATAGTGAGTGGAGCAAGGGGTGCTTCACGTTGATTAGGTTCGCTTGGGATCTTATCATCAAGGGACTCCTTCACTACAGGATAGTGCAAAGATCAGGGATGCTCCGATGACACATTTGCAACTCTGGTATAGTTTGTAGTGACATTGGGGATCGACAGACAGAGAGGGTGCTTGTTTAAGCATTAATTGAGGACAAAAAAAATTTGGTGGGGAGGACTGTAATACACCACATTTTGATTTTTTATTTGAAGGGATTAATGGAGTTCATTGGGGAGGAGCTAAGCATTGAAAAAAAAATTCATGTTGGCATTATATACTTTTTTGGCATATGGGAATTAGAAGAAATGGATATTTATAGCTCTAGTAGAATGTGGGGGCCACAAGAGAAGGAAATTCGACCCAATGGAGAAAATCACATTAGTGAGAAGAGAGAGAAAATAAGGGGTGTGAATTAGTGGAAAGTGGGGACCACTAAGGGAGAGAAGCCCAAAAGTTATAAATAGAGCTTGGAGGCCTCCATTTGGTATCTTTGATCATTTGATAATTTAACATTAGTTCTCTTGAGCTCCTTAGCCTAGATAACCGTGTTCTTCAGCAGAAGGAATATCCAAGCGGGAATTACACCATAATTTTGGAGAACTTTGAGTGTCTCCCTAGTGAAGCAATTCAGGGACCTCAATTTAGAGTTTCCATTAGGCGTATTTGAAATTTATTTCAGCCAGTATCTTTTTCTTTCGTTGTGCACAAGTGGTTCAAATTTCTTGTGGGGAGATCAACTATGGAGGAGCAGAACACTGGAGGATTTGTTGGGGTTTTCACCTAATTTAGCTAGATATTTTGTGGTGATTAGCAAGGATGAGTTGAGAGAATTCTTGGAGCTGAAATTCTACATTTTTGGAAGTGCACACAAGCTGGAGGAATAAAGGTTGAGGAGAGATAAGTGTTAGATATTGGAGGTATTCCTCAGGGGAGAATTCAACCAGAGTTGGTAGATATTTCCAGTGGTGGATTTGGGCTTAATTCAGCATTATCAATTTTGTGGGGCGTTTTCTAGCAAAATTGGGAAATTTCCACTTGTTGGGGGTCATAGGGGGTGGGTGGATTCAACCAAAACCCATTCTAGGTTTCTTTGGGTTTATTGAGAGGAGACTCTGAATAATTTTATAGAATTTTTCAGGCAATATTCGGGCCTGAAATCCTAATTCTTGCAACAGGTCGAATTGCTAGTACCCTTGGGAATTTGCACCATTTTGTGGGTTTGACTTTGTCTTGGAGATAGGCCAAAATGTTTCTGGGTATTTTTTGGTTTGAGGAGTGGAGCTTGTGGATGCAATTTCAAAGCATTGTAGACATTAGTTTTAGCAAGACAACCAATTCCATTCAGCAGTCCGCATTGGAGTTTCTGGGCAAGTTTGAGCTACAGATTTGGGCTAATTCCATCACTAGGTCCTACACATTCTCACATGGAGTTTTTGTTTCTTGCTGTAGCAAGCCCAAGTTCTATGAATTTCATGCTATTGTACTTGATTTTCTAGGCATAATTAATAAAATGGCTTATGACTATTGCCCAGATTTTGGGGTTTTATGATTTGTGCTCTTGTTCAATTTTTTATTGTTGTATTTTAGTTTGTGCATCTGTTATTTGCTGTAAATTTCAATTTGGAAGATAACATATAGTATAATTTAACAAAAATTTAAGTCATATCATTTTTCCTGTTGGCCTAAACATAGGCTTTGATCAATGTAATAAAAAGGTAGAATTCAAATATACTTGATCCTTCTAACAACTCATGGAATGATTTAATAATTTAATTGCAAATCTCAGACACTGTAATGTAAATCTAGAAGAAGGTAGAATTCAAATATAATTGATCCTTCTAACAACTCATAGCATGATTTAATAATTTAATTGCAAATCTCTCACAATGTGATGTAAAGCCACAAGAATTCCCATTGCATTAAAAATTATTCTATATTATAAAAATATCCTTTATTTCAAAAAATTGCACTTTAAGCCTAGGACCCAGAATGAAACCACTATGATGTAAATCCACAAGAAGGCCCATTGCATTCAAAATTATTTTATATTGCAAGAATATACTTCATTTAAAAGAATCGCACTTTAAGCCTAGGACCAAGAATGCAACCAAAGGTACCCTTAGCAATCATACACCTTGCAAAATGACTATGGGTTCCCAAGCTAAACTTGATGTTGTTGCAAAATGAACGTGGGTGCCGAAGGTAAACTTGATTTGTACTATAGTACATTTTCAAATAATGTTGAGGAAATTATGCTTTTTATAATTTGTAGTTCAAAGATACAATAAGCTTTTCATTATGATGCTCTTAAGAATTAGTTATATATACATGACAAAGCACACTTTTCCATGGATTCCTGACAAACATGTGAGTACCACTTTACCAAATTTGAAACTTTTGGCTATTTACCAACCGAAATCACCATGCACAAAATATATTTGACCTCTAACAAATGTTAGTTCTGTAGCATCAAATGTGAAATTTTTATCTATTGTTGCAACTGTAAATTATTCTTCTTATTCTTCAAATTATAAATTTAATCACACAATTTATTTGCTACAACAAACAACGAATAAAATCACAACTGCAATTTTCACCATAAAAATTCTACGGAAAATAAAATACTGAAAAGTGAGAAATTCTAGCACACACACAAGAATTTTGACACAGTATGAGTTTATTTGTATTGTGATTTTATGAAGGATTTTTACTGCTCAAGGTCAAGACTCATGAATTTGAACCAATACTCCCCATGGTTTGGTATCCTTATGGCAAGGGAGATGGCATCAACTGAAAATGTGAAACCTGTTAGCCCCCTATAAATTTCTTGACAAGAAAGCAAGGGGCTAGTTTGTTTCATGAGCCTTAAAGGAATGCATTTATTTGAAAAACACATCATCCTTGAAGCCCTTTTAGTTTCCCTGCCCTTTAATCAGTTCCCTCTGCTGTTCTTGAGTAAATAAGCCTCACTGAGTGTAAAAAATTGTGCTCCAAAGGGCCTTTATTTGCCCCTTGTAATTCCTACAGAATGTCCCATTTCACCCCTTTCCCGTTTGTCAAAGTCCCCCTTTTTCCCTTTAAGTCCCCCTTTACCCTCTAATTCATACACAAAATTCCCTTTAAATCCTACAAGTTCCCTTTGTTCGGCCTAATTCCCCATTTTTTCCCCCTATCGTTACATTTTCCCAGCCTTGAAAAGTGTTAAAAAGGGCCCAAAAACCCACTTTTAAACTTATATAAAGGCCCAGCCCCTTTTCTGCCAGCCCCTTAACCACTTCCCCACATAACTAGCACCCAAAACCAAGTGCTAAAGGCTCGGGCGCTTATCGCAATCGGAAGTTTGCGATGGGAGATTTCCTTCGTTTCTTGAAAAGTTCCGGTGCGATTGGGTTTTGTTATGAAGACCCGCGGTGTGATCTACACTATTGATCTTCTATTCCAATCCAATGGTCGAGCTCCAATCGCACTCCCCACCCCATCGTAATCGAAAAGGTCTTGCCGTATCCCCCGATTGCGATTGCCCTGATCCATCCATTCCTCCGATTGCGTGTGAGCTGTCGATTTGTTTCCGGATCGGACGACTGGCGCTCAATCGCACCCCCACTCCAATCGCAATCAGAACTTTTGTAATGTGTCACCACTGTACCCCCCGATTGCGATATTCCAATCTAATCTCCACCGTCAATTCCCCTTGTTGATCCAATGGCCCTCGCTCTCCCGCTCCAATCGCAATCGCAAATTCCAGACGGTGACACCTTCCGCCCTTTGCGATTGCGATCCGTCGATCCGATCTCGACCGTCCGTTTAATCCAAGATCCCACGGTCATAAAATAATCACACCAATGTTCATCAAAGTGTCAACCCTCCCATTTCTTCCCTCCGATTGGATCCTGGCTGTTGATCCCCTCCTGAGATCCGATGGTCTTAAATGAATCTCCCTCTGCCCATGCCTGGTCCCACCACATATGATCATATTTATTACATTTCATTAATTTTAATGTATTTCACCCAATTTCATATACCATCCCACTGTTTAATCTCCACCGTTGATCTTCGTCACTAGACCATGATTGAACGGTCCACGCTCATTTCTCCACCATAAACCTATTTGTCGAGGTTTACACCATATCAATGCATTTTTTCACCACTGTTTCATCTAAAACCACCATTTTACCACCACCGCGCTATCATTCTACCCGCCCTCCATAGCCATCCTTCCCTATGCATGGATTTCATAACTGAGTTTCATGTTTTGCAGGGTTATCAGGTGGTGAAAGCCGCCATGATTACACAGTCTTTAATACAGTGGCAGAACAACTGGACTTGCATTAAAAGAACAGGGTTTGAACTTTGTAAAACCTCCCTAGAGCCATTAAAGTGCAGATTTCACCGACAGAGATAGAAATGGAGCAGTAGAGAGTTTAAGGCAAGAAAATGAAGGCATTTGAGCCTTAACTTAGTGGTTTAGAGGAAAAGCACTAGATCAAAGACATCATGGATCTCTCAGAAGGCCCAGCACACAGAAAAAAATACTATCAAGGTTTCACATCAACAGATTTCTCTAAAGGACCAAGCTCCCATATTGTTTCCTTTATTTACCGTGTTCCTGAAGAAAACACAGCCCTGACCACAATCCTAAGCTACCAGAGCATTTTTTATACAGCATGGCGCACTTCATTGTCATTTATTTTTCCCTTTGTTTATTAACCAAAAGTACTACAGAGTACTGCAGCCAGAGTGCATCAGGGCCATACCATAGTAAATGGAAGCCTGAAGAAGATCATTCTTTCACCCAAAGAGTGCCAGAGATAAATGCACAAGATTTAAAACTGAATGGGTTTTGGCCCCCTTTCTTTTCTGAGTTTTAATGCTTCATTTAGTGTTTCACCTACCTCCTCCGCTCCTCTTTTAGCTATAAATTTAAATAATAAACTCATTGTAAAGGTTGTTGATCGGCTATCTGAGAATTGCAAGCTGTTTCTTTTGAGACATGTTCTCTGTGTAAAGTTGTAAGATAGGCTGAGGAAGATGTTTTCAGACTGAATATCAAGCTATTGGTAATGTTGTACTTGACTGGTGTTTTTTTTTAATATGACAAGCACATTTATTTGGATCATGATTTAAAGCAGCTCGTGATGTTTTCTATCTCTGTGTTTTATTTCATTTCATTACATTTATTCTGGCACGCATCAGAAATCTAGCATGGGATTTACCATTGTTAGGTACCCTATGTCTCTGCTCTTCCTACCTTTAATGTTTTTCTGCTATATGTCTATCTGAGGTTTGATTTCAATTGATTTAACTAGTGTAGTGGTTCCATGTGCTGCTAGCTGATGTATGAATTAATGAAATCTTATTTTAGATGTTCTTGTTAGGATTTAATTGAATGAATTGGGAACACTGGGAGGTCTAGAGCTTTGTCTCTATCTCACTAGGATCCTTTTAAATTAATTGAGCCTATCTAAGTTTCCTTAAGCTGGAGGCCGAAGAATTGAGAGTTCAAAGTCTCTCTCTGATTTCAGGTTTTCAACTTTGTGTTCTGAATCTTTAATGTTTCCTTGCTCTCACATTCCCTCTTGCCTATCCTACCAAACCATCATCTTTAAGATCCAATGCTTTAGATGACTAGCCCAATTGAAAGCCTGCATATTTATTAGCAATCAAATCCTTTCCTGACTCCATTGTGTAATGGTCTTGAATGTTCCCTGGAATTATCTCTCCTTTGCCTAAAATCCTTTTTGCTCAGCCTTGTCTTATATTGAACCCTTCTTTCCTGATTCCTAGCAACCAAACAAACAATCAAACAAACAAACTTCGAGCCTTATAACTAGCCTAATATCTTAACCTTTGCACTTCAAAGACATAAATCCTTTTCCAATCATAGAGAGATCCCTCTCTAGACCCGGGAGGGCTAGATCCTGAGGTCCAAAAGTGGTTTGATGTTGTCTCATCTTTTGGTATTTACAACCTTGCCAAAACATGGGAACCCCAACATAATGGCGGCTCTGTTGGGGAATTTCTAAGTATTTTCCATCTTACAACATTACAAGAGCCTCAGAAAATCTAGAAACTCTGGTTAGGTTGGTAGTGAAACACTTCCATTTTCAATTCACTTTCTACACCATTTGTTGTGTTTCTCCCATACTCTTAGACAGAGCCTGGATCTCACACTCTTTCATAGGTGACATATCTGGTAAAAGCCCTCCTAGTCAACCTCTGGTTAGATTTTGTTGTGTTTTAAAGATATCCTTGAAAAAGGACATCTCATAAGCACTGTGGTGGATAGTGTCCCCCCTAGAAGCATCCTAAACCTTCCACCTGGCGACTCCATAGTTCCTTAAAGATCAAATATTCCACTGGTGATCAATAGGCCTGCTGATTATCTTGGTTTCACATAAGACTCCACTAGAAGACCAGCCTCCATAACAACATCAACCACAATAGAAGTAACAAGTAGGGTTAAGCTAATTTGCTCAAAAGCAACATTATGGCTTCAAGAACCATTCACACAAGAGCTTATCCCAATCCAAACCCACCTGAAATAGTTGATAACCCCGAGAGCTTCCTCAAGAGATCTCCTACACCTATAATACCAACTATTTCTAGCCACATACATAGATCTAAATCTGCACTGGAAGACTTCATAGCTCTATTAGCCTCACCTTTAGACCTAGACTTCCAAAACAGCTTACCTCGGACTAGGTCATGAAATGCTCTAGACCAGCCAGACCTTGAGCTTCCCGATTCACCATCCCATAGTGGTCAACACATTAGGGACAGGGGGACCCATCCATCTACACCTCCTGATATTCACTTCATTCAAAACTTGGGGCTCTGCCACCCCAAATCTGCCCAACAAGCTTCTGCTGGTCCTAGTATCCCCGTCATCCATATACCAGCTGCTCAAGCTAACCCTTTACCTCACCAAAACATCATTATGGCAGCTTGGTACACACCTCTGGTTTTACCTCAGCCTCTAGTACCTTTACCCAATGATTATCAATAAAAAATCCCACACTTCACAGCCAAAGAATCTACCACAACACAACACCATGTAGATAGGATGGAAGATTCTTTTGACTACATGGAGATAGATGATGATACAGTCAAAATGAGAATATTTGCCTAGAGTTTAGGAGGTGATGTGAAGAAATGGTTCAAGAGCCTACCTCCTAATATTATCCAAGACCTTCTTGCTTTATATCAGAATTTCATAAATAAATGGGAGGTTAAGGCCAACCCTCGCCAAATCCTAGCAGAATCTATGAACCTTGAAAGAAACGTAGGAGAGAGTGTCCATGATTACTCAATGAGATTTAATAGCATTTACAACTCTCTTCCCCCACACATGAAACCTCCCCAAGGTATGGCTCTAGCGAAATATCCTGAAGGCTTTGATGCTGACATGGCCTACCAGCTTAGGGACAGAGACTACAACACACTGGAAGACATGTGAAAAGGAGCAGTGAGTCTAGAGGCTAATTTGATTGAGAAAAGAGCAAGACTGAGAGCTGAGAAAAGGGTAACATATAGGGATGACAATGTAGCTTCAACATCTGACCCCAATTATGATCACCTATCCAAAAACATGGAAAAGCTACAAAAAATGATGGAAAAAATGGTTGTCATAGTTAGCAATCAAAGCAGAAACCAAGGTCATAACCAGAACCAGAACTTTAGAAGAAACAATGCCACTCCCAAGTTATTCCCCCATTTCAAGAGAACTTTCTTGATGAAGATGAGGGAATCATAGAAGAGTCTGAAGGGAACACAATAAACACATTTGAAACAGAAGATTCAATCCATAATTGTTACACAGAAGAAGATCAACCCTCATCCTCATATTGGGATGAGGAAATATTAGAATCTAAGGATTACATACTTGGATTTGAAGATGCCATCATGCAGGTCAGACAGTATGAACTTAGAAGAGAAAAGATTCAAGACACTACCAGGTCGAAAGCGTTTGAGGTTACCATCAATAAAATGCCTAAGAAAACTTCTAAAGTAACTGCTGAAAGTAACAAATCAGTAGTTGAGAGTTCTGGAAAGAACAAAGAAAAAGACAACCAAAACACTGATAAACAAGGTAAACTAGCTAGCGGCACTAGCACTACAGCTAGTGCTCCTGATAAAACTGTCGACAACACGGTGCATAATGAGAATCAACACACTGATTCATCCACCAAGACGGTGGCTAACAAAACAGAGTCGAACATTCCAAAGAGTCAGTCCCCTTTCAATCTGGAAAGTGAGATTGCAAAAATTAAAATCTCTGTACCACTGTCTAAACTAGCCACTCAGGATGTATATAAAGGCCAAATTTTGAAGGAATTAAATTTAGGTGAGAACAGTGACACTGTAAATTTGAGTGATGATCAACCAACCCTTCTGTTTGGTCCAAAGATAGAGGGAAAGTATCAGGAAGGGGTAGTGCCCCCTTTTTATATCAGTCTCAATATCCATGATAAGACCCTTCACAATGCAATGCATGACTCTGGGGCTTCACACAACCTGATGCCTAAGGTAGTAATGGAAATATCAGGCCTAGAGATAACCCATCCATATAAAGACCTATATTCATTTGACTCTAGCAGAGTAAAGTGTCTTGGCCTGATCAAAGATTTATGTGTAAGCTTAACCCAGATTCCAGCAAAATGCATGGTCATGGATGTTGTGGTGGCAGATGTGCCACCTAAGTATGGTATGTTTCTCTCAGGATCATGGAGATAAAACTACAATGAATAATGCAGATGGATGGGGCTTATGCCATGATTCCTATTTTTATCCAACTTAGAAGACTGTACAGGGAGGCACAAATGAAATTCCTAGTTAGTAGCCCTGAAAAGCCTAAAAATTCCCCTCTTTACTCTGTACACACAGACCTGGACTCCTTTATCTTCTACAATGATGAATCTTTGGAAGAACCAGAATAAAAAAACATAGATACAAGCAGAGGTACACATAATGTAACATAGCTTACAGATTTTAGCATAATGGCTACTCTAGACTCAGATGAAAATGATGTGGAAAATTTTGAACAGTGCACTGAAACAAAAACTCAAAGTGAACTAGAAACAGAACGCAACTAGCCAACTAGTCACATCTCTGATCTCCACACCCATTATGAAAAACAAAACAACCACAGCCTAGTGCAGTCCCTATAATGCAACATAATGGCGAACCCAGCTGTAGGGAAGGAAGTAATGATAAAAAAAAAAATGAACCCCTGTGGGAGATGAATTTTGATGGGTCTTGTACTAGAAGAACAACAGGAGCAGGAGTGTGGATACATAACACGGAGAGTGATTACGTAGAGAGCCATGCCTGCAACCTGCATTTCAAATGTACAAATAATATTGCAGAGTATGAGGCTCTTATCCTAGGCTTAAATCTACTGAAGAAAATAGGAGCCCGTAGGATAGCCATGCAGGGAGACTCTGAGTTGGTTATAAAATAGGTGAATGGTGAATACACAACCAAACACCCTAGATTGAGGGCATATAGGAACGATTCCATGGATATATTGAAAACATTTTTTGAATATGAATTAGCATTTGTTCCTAGGAGTCAAAACGTCATTGAAAATGGATTATCTTGCCTAGAGAGTTCATACCCTAAGGCCCCAAGTGACCAGCAAATCATAATACAGACCAAATTCAGACCTGCGGTGCCAGATAATGAAAAATACTGGCATGTCTTTGAGGGCGATAAGCATATTGAAGAATTCTTGATGGGAAGGAACGAGTTTGAATTTTATGATTCAAAATATATGTCTAGTGATAGTTGCCTAAGTGAGGAACCCTCAGATGAGGAAGAACCACCCCGTAACATAGAAATAAACACTTTGAATGAACATATTGGAAACCCAAATGGAAATTGTGAAAACGCAGAAAATGAAGAAGTTGAGGTGTTGCAGGCTAAAGATAAGAACATACCTCGAGGTCTGGCACCTTTAGAGGACCTTTTTGACTTTTATGATGTAGCAAAGAAGCCTACCATAGAACATGCAGACTCTAACATTGAAGAATGCAACATAGGCACTAAATATAAACCCAAAATGATTAAGTTGGCTAAGTCTTTGCCGGCAAACATGAAAAAGAAATACATTGAATTATTCAAGGAATTCATTGATGTGTTTGCTTGGAGCTATGAAGGCTTACAGGCCTATGACACGAACATTATACAGCACAAAATACCTTTGAAAGAAAATCAGAAGCCCTTTAGGAAAAAACTTCGCAGAATAAACCCAAAGCAAGAGCTTGCAGTTGAAAAAGAAATTAAAAAGATGTATGAGGCAGGCATAATAGTTCCTGTGAGGTTTTCTGATTGGGTCTCAAACCTTGTAGCTGTGAGAAAGAAAACAGGTGAGATCAGATTATGGATAGATTTCAGGAATCTTAATAGAGCCTCACTCAAAGACAATTACCCTTTGCCAAAAATGGAATGTATTCTTCAGAGGGTAGTAGGCTAAAAAAGGATTTTCCTGCTAGATGGTTTTTTAGGTTACAACCAAGTCTTAGTAATCCCAAAAGACCAACTCAAGACAACCTTTACCACTCCATGGGGCACCTTTATGTATGTAAAGATGCCCTTTGGACTGATGAACGCTGATGCAACCTTCCAAAGAGCAATGGACATAGCTTTTTCAGATGAAATAGGACACTTCATTGTCATCTATCTAGATGACATAACATTCTATTCCAAGACTGAAGAAGAACACCTGAAACATCTGAGAAAGGTCTTTGAAAAATGTAGAAGGTTCGGTCTGTCATTGAATCCTAAAAATACTGTATTTGGGCTACAAGAAGGTAAGCTTCTTGGCCACATCATATCTGAGAAAGGGATTAGGATAGATCCACAAAGATTTGAGGGAATACTACAAATCACACACCCCAAAAACATCAAATAATTACAGTCCTTTATTGGGAAGATCAACTTCTTGAGGAGGTTTAGTCCCAACCTAGCTGAACACCGTAGGAATATGACAAAAATTTTAAAGAAATGTGTGGGAGTTAAATGGACTGTAGAAGCCAAAAAATCTTTCGAATCAGTAAAACTTGCACTCACCCGGGCTCCTGTCCTAATCAGCCCTGATTTCTCAAAGGAATTTCTGATTTTCTCATTTGCATCCAAGCATACAGTAGATGCAGGTCTGCTGCAGAAAAACCCAGAGGGAATGGAACAACCCATTTCTTTCTTCAGCAAAGCACTCAGGGATGCACCCTTGAAATACAACATAATGGAAAAACAAGCCTATGCCTTAGTCAAGGCCTTGAAAGAATTTAGGGTGTACATATTGCATTCCCACACCATAGCCTATGTGCCTAGTGTAGTGGTCAAAGATATCTTGTCCCAAGACCCAGATGGGAAGAGGGGCAAATGGATTGTTGTGATCTTAGAATACGACCTTGAGATAAAACCCACAAAACTGATCAAGGGTCAGGGCTTAGCTCAATTAAGGGCTGAATCAAATCTGCAAGCCCTTGACATAAACATGGTAGATGCCTTCGATGAGCAGCAGGGATTGCCTGATCCCACTGTTGAAGAGAAGTTTCAGAGCTCTCCTTGGTATTCTGGCATTCTGTATGTGCTTACACACCTCAATACCCCTCCTGAACTATCAAAGACCAAGGCCAGATTCTTAAAGCTAAAAGCTAGAAGCTATTATATTCTGAATGAATGTTTATACTAGAAGAATAAAAATGGCATATTTCTTAAATGTTTGCCCGATTCTGAAGCAGAAAGGACTAAACAAGAATTCCATGCAGGAGAGTGTGGAGGCCACCTGAGCTGGAAAGCCACTGCCAACAAAATACTCAGAGCTGGCTACTATTGGCCTACACTCTTCAATGATGTCCACAAGATGATAATTGCCTGCCACAAATGCCATATTTTTGAAGTCAAAATAAAGCTCATCCCCTTACCTTTACAACCCATCACTGTTGAAGGTCCCTTTATGCAATGGGGCCTAGATTTCATAGGAGAGATTCACCCCGCTTCTTTTGCACAACAAAAATGGATCTTAATAGCCATAGAATACTTCACTAAGTGGATAGAGGCCATACCTACTAGGAATTCCATAGATTCGGTCATCATTAGGTTCCTAGAGGGTCATATCCTCTCTCAATTTGGTTGCCCAAGGAAAATAATCACTGACAATGCTGCTGCTTTTGGATCCAAGAAAATGGTTGATTTTTGTCACAGGTATCAAATAGCACTTGGTCATTCAACTGACTATTACCCACAAGGTAATGGCTTAGCTGAATCATCAAACAAAAGCCTAGTGGCCATCATAAAAAAGCTGTTATAAGAGAACAAAAATTCTTGGCATAACAAGTTAGTGCATGCCCTGTGGGCCGACAGGCTCATGAAAAAGAAATCCATTGGCATGTCACCATACCAGCTTGTCTATGGAACAGAAGCAGTGTTTCCTACCAGCCTGGGGGTACCAGTGATCAAGCTGCTCCAAGAGATCCAGACAGAAGAAGATAGTATGGTGAGAAGGATAAACCAAAAAATTCATCTCCAACAAACAAGGGAAGAGGTCTATAACAGAGCTATCAAAGTTCAGGAAAATATAAAGAAGTTATTTGAAAAAACAACTAAGGCCTCTGATTTCAAAATCGGAGATAAAGTTCTGAAGTGGGACTCAAGGAGAGAGGACAAAGGAAAACACGGCAAGTTTGACAATTTGTGGCAAGGTCCCTACATCATCCAGACCACTGTGGGTTCAAATGCATTTTTTCTACAGGAGTTAGATGGTACTGAGTTGTTTGGGGGTCCTGTCAATGGCAGGATGCTCAAACAATACTTCTGCTGATTTCCAACTTCCAGTTTCCATTTCCATTGTACATACCATTGCAGTATTTTGTTTTCAAGAAAAAGAGAAAATGTTCTAAAAAACAAAGAAAAGGGAGAGGTCGAGACATGCTCAAAACGTGGACCTCTGAAGTGAAAATATTGGTTCTAATATGATCAAAACCCGAGCCAAAGAAAGTAAAGATAGCTAGTTCACACATGCCCAAAACCTGGACCAACAAAGAAGAAAGAAGAATCAACTCTAACAAGCCCAAGATCAGAGCTGAAATGAAGAAAAGAAAGTGACTCTAACAAGCTTAAAACTTGAGTCACAAATGAAGAAGGATACTTCAAAACTTCAGATTTCAAGCCTTCAAAGTTTTTTTTTCATGGTTCTGCAAGTTTTTGTCCATGTGCAACTATCTTTATGCCTTGGATCCACAGAAAACTAGACTGTCTAATCCTAGTTTGACTGTTTTTAAATTTCTATTGTAGAATGTTGAGAAGAAATCTGCTATACAGTCTAATCCCAGCAGATATTAGATTAGGTAGAGAAACATATGAGACCAACAGTATAATCTGGTCTCATGGAGTGATAAGGGTAGATTTAGAATAGGTTTATTTTCTGTTTATAAAAATAAATGATGTAAAGGGTCTGCTAGTCCAAATGCACCCTAGAAGAAGAAAAAATGCTAGGATTGTAATCTGGGTAGGTAGATTGTTTGAGAATGCTTCTGATAATTGATGTCTTCACATATGTGGTAGCTGAAAAACCAAAGGAGAAAGGTGTCTCAAGCAGCAAGCATCTGGCCTACTCCAAAGACCATTTCTGAATTTTTGACTCCTTCAAGAAGAAGCCATCCCCATGTGGAGCCACTGTTAGCCCCCTATAAATTTCTTGACAAGAAAGAAAGGGGCTAATTTGTTTCATGAGCCTTCAAGGAAAGCATTTCTTTGAAAAAAAAATCATCCTTGAAGCCCTTTCAGTTTCCTTGCCCTTTGATCAGTTCCCTTTGTTGTTCTTGAGTAAATAAGCCTCATTGAGTGTAAAAAATTGTGCTCCAAAGGGCCTTTATTTGCCCCTTGTAATTCCTGCAGAATGTCCCATTTTACCCTTTTTCCCCTTTGTCAAAGTCCCCCTTTTTCCCTTTAAGTCCCCCTTTACCCTCTAATTAATATCCAAAATTCCCTTTAAATCCTACAAGTTCCCTTTGTTCGGCCTAATTCCCCCTTTTTCCCCCTATCGTTACCTTTTCCCAGCCTTGAAAAGTGTTAAAAAGGGCCCAAAAACCCACTTTTAAACTTATATAAAGGCCCTACCCCTTTTTTTCCAGCCCCTTAACCACTTCCCCACGTAACCGGCACCTAGAACCAAGCGCTAAAGGCCCAGGTGATTATCTCAATCGGAAGTTTGTGATAGGAGTTTTCCTTTGTTTCTTGAAAAGTTCCGGTGCGATTGGGTTTTGTTATGAAGACCCACGATGTGATCTACACCGTTGATCTGCTATTCCGATCCGACGGTCGAGCACCAATCACACTCCCCACCCCATCGCAATCGCAAAGGTCTTGTCATATCCCCCGATTGCGATCGCCCCAATCCATACACTCCTCTGATTGCGTGTGAGCCATCGATCTATTTCTAGATCGGATGGCTGGTGCTCAATCGCACCCCCACTCCAATCGCAATCGAAACTTTTGTAATGTGTCACCCCTGTACCCCTCGATTGTGATCTTCTAATATAATCTCCACCGTCGATTCCCCCTATTGATCCAATGTCCCTCGCTCTCCTGCTCCAATTGCAATCGCAAATTCCAAACGGTGACACCTTCTACCATTTGTGATTGCGATCCGCGGATCCGATCTCGACCATCCGTTTAATCCAAGATCCCATGGTCATAAACTAATCGCACCATTTTTCATCAGAGTGTCAACCCTCCCATTTCTTTCCTCCAATTGGATCCTGGCCGTTGATCCCCTCCTAAGATCTGAAGGTCTTAAATTAATCGCCCTCCTCTCATGCATGGTCCCACCACATACGATCATTTTTATTAAATTTCATTCATTTTAATGTATTTCACCCAATTTAATATACCATCCCACTGTTTAATCTCCGCTGTCGATCTTCGTCACTAGACCATGATCGAACGGTCCACACTCATTTCTCCACCATAAACCTATTTGTTGAGGTTTACACCATATCAATGCATTTTTTCACCATTTTTTCATCTAAAACCACCGTTTTACCACCACCGCGCTATCATTCTACCCGCCCTCCATAGCCATCCTTCCCTATGCATGGATTTCATAACTGAGTTTCATGTTTTGCAGGGCTATCAGGTGGTGAAAGCTGCCATGATTACACAGTCTTTAATAGAGTGGCAGAATGACTGGACTTGCATTAAAAGAACAGGGTTTGAACTCTGTAAAACCTTCCCAGAGCCATTAAAGTGCAGATTTCACCGACAGAGACAAAAATGGAGCAGTAGAGAGTTTAAGGCAAGAAAATGAAGGCCTTTGAGCCTTAACTTAGTGGTTTAGAGGCCAAGCACTAGATAAAAGACATCATGGATCTCTTAGAAGGCCCAACACACAGAAAACAATACTATTAGGGTTTCACATCAGCAGATCGTTCTAAAGGACCAAGCTCCCATATTGTTTCCTTTATTTACCATGTTCCTGAAGAAAATATAGCCCTGACCACAGTCTTAAGCTACCAGAGCATTTGTTATACAGTATGGTGCACTTCACTGTAATTTATTTTTCCCTTTGTTTATTCACCAAAAGTACTATAGAGTACTGCAACCAGAGTGCATCAGGGCCATACCATAGTAAATGGAAGCCTAAAGAAGATCATTCGTTCACCCAGAGAGTTCCAGAGATAAATGCACAAGATTTAAAATTGAATGGGTTTCAGCCCCTTTTCTTTTCTGAGTTTTAATGCTTCATTTAGTGTTTCACCTACCTCCTCTGCTCCTATTTCAGCTATAAATTTCAAGAAGGAACTCATTGTAAACGTTGTTGATCGGCTATCTGAGAATTGCAAGCTATTTCTTTTGAGACATGTTTTCTTTGTAAAGTTGTAAGATAGGCCGAGGAAGATGTTTTCAGACTGAATATCAAGCTATTGGTAATGTTGTACTTGACTAGTGTTGTTTTTTAATATGACAAGCACATTTCTTTGGATCTTGATTTAAAGTAGCTGGTGATGTTTTCTATCTCTGTGTTTTATTTCATTTCATTACATTTCTTCTGGCATGCATCAGAAATCTGGCATGGGATTTACCCTTGTTAGGTACCCTATGTCTCTGCTCTCCCTACCTTTAATTTTTTTCTGCTATATGTGTATTTGAGGTTTGATTTCAATTTATTTAACCAGTGTAGTGGTTCCATATGCTGCTAGCTGATTTATGAATTAATGAAATTTGATTTTAGATGTTCTTGTTAGGATTTAATTGAATGAATTGGGAACACTGGGAGGTCTAGAACTTTGTCTCTATCTCACTAGGATCCTTTTCAATTAATTGAGCCTATCTAAGTTGCCTTAAGATGGAGGCCGAAGCATTGAGAGTTCAAAGTCTCTCTCTGATCTCAGGTTTTCATCTTTGTGTTCTGAATCTTTAATGTTTCCTTTCTCTCACATTCCATCTTGCCTATCCTACCACACTATCATCTTTAAGATCCAATGCTTTAGATGACTAGCCCAATTGAAAGCCTGCATATTTATTAGCAAGAAAATCCTTTCCTGACTCCATTGCCCAATGGTCTTGAATGTTCCCTGGAATTATCTCTCCTTTGCCTAAAATCCTCTTTGCTCAGCCTTGTCTTATATTGAACCTTTATTTCCTGATTCCCAGCAACCAAACAAACAAAATCCAAGCCTTATAAATATCCTAATATATTAACCTTTGCACTTCAAAGACATAAATCCTTTGCCAATCATAGAGAGATCCCTCTCTGGACCCAGGAGGGCTAGATCCTGAGGTCCAAAAGTGGTTTGATGTTGTCTCATATTTTGGTATTTCCAACCTTTCCAAAACATGGGAACCCCAACAAAACCAATCCCTGCAATGGTGGCTTTTTCTCCCTTCAGGTTGGTGGCAAACAAATCTATCAGCTCCTCATGATAACCTACTTCCTCCACCCTTTGACAAAACCCTAGGCAGTTGACATCTTCAAAAAAAAATTATGATGAAGGGTGAGAAAATGATTTCATTGCAGTTTGAGGGCTCATACCTCAGTATATTTCCCCCTTTGTGTTGTCTTATCTTCTCTGATGGTGAAGAATCTCCTTCCATGATTTGAAAACCCTAGATGATAGGAAGGGAAAAACAAGGAAAAGTGAGTGAAGTGAATGAAATGAGGGAATTAGGGAAGGGATATGAGGGTAGAAAAATTTAGGGAGAGGGGAAGGGATCTTAGGAATATTTAGGGAGTGAAATGAAGGTAAATGAGTGAAGGGAGTGATCTAGGAAATTCAAGCACAATCCTAGCTAGGAAAATGGCCCAATTTGGTAGAATAGGGCTAGGGTTTGTAGGGAGATGTTGCAAAAATGATGGGAAATGTTTTATGAGGTATAGGAATGGTGTTTAACTAGCCAAAAATGGTGTAGGGAGAGTGGTACTAGGGTTTCACATCATCAATTGATCATTTGACAACCAAAAGCATGAAAATTTTATGAAACCCTAGGGAAATAAGCTAGTTATCATTTCCTGGTTTGCATGGAAGGGAGGGCATGAAGATGTATGTTTTTACTTGTTAAGATCCTTTGGAGAGTGAAAAACCCTGAATGGAAGCTGAAATTTTGAATTTTCGTGATTTTTTAGCATGATTGGGAAACTTTGCCTCACGCACAATGTAGTTCGCAGATGCGCAGTACAATTCAAGGATGGGAAATTCCTCCTCCAGATGCACAATACAGTTCACAGATGCACAATGCCTCCATTTTTTTCCTTTTAAGCTGTAAAAACACGTTTTTCTCACCAAATGGAGGATGATCTCGATGATTAAGGGAAAGAGGAGTGAAAATGAAATGTTTTAATGATTTTTTTTCCCTTTTATAAGCATGGGATATCTTTCTTGAAGTGATAATGGGCCCTTTTATAAGCATGGGATAGCTTTCTTTAAGTGATAATGGGCCCCACATGTCTCTTTTTGATGCACGACTTTCTTTCTTCTTTTTGACTTCACAACCTTGGACATTTGTAATCTGAACTTTTTGAATCTTCCTTGGAACATTTGAACTACAGTTTTATAACTCTGAAGTATTTATTACATGTAGAAACATAAAATTACATTTAAAAAATAAAATTTATTGACGAAACCTGCTTTATTACCACTCTTCCAATTTGCCAGATTTTATGCATGAAATGGCAGTTTGGTGACCTTGAAACCGTAATGGCCTAATGGAGACTCTAAACTGAATGAGATCATGGTAATGATGAATAAAATGATGACAAAAATCTCTGAATAATGATATACTCAACTTAGTTGATGATCTGAACCAAAAATTTAAAATTTTGGAAGGAGTGGAAAATAATCCTAAGCCTAATGCCCAGTGACCAAATTTTTTGTTTGAAGACTTAGTGAAATGACAAAAAATTGACTATGGGACCCTAAAAATACATGAATATAAGAGTCCACCTGATCACTAGTGATAGGATGTAAAGACTTACACTAACAAAATGAATGATGCACTGATCTAAGTAAAGTTTCTGAATATTTATCTAAATAAAAGTTCACTAGGCATACACAAGTTTTTTTAAAGAAATTTGCATACATATGCTTGTTGGATTAAGTAAAGTCATGTATATAAGTCAATAAAGTGAAGAAAATATTGTGTTATTTTTTAAATAATGATTCACCTGCCCCCCCACCCACCCTCTTTGTATTTTTCCCAACACAATGATCACCCTTTTTTGAGGGACCATTTCCTAAGTGAACGATAATAATGAATAAAAATTCAGTTTCTTGTTCAAGGATGCCTATAAAGTCAACTTTGTCCAATGTTAGAGAAAAGAGAAGAAACATGACTTTCAATCATTTATACTTCATACAAATGGTGCAAGATTATCAAGATAACATGATCTATGTTGTACCTTAAGAGACAATCCATTAGCTATGATAAGGAATCAGTGCTTAAGACATTTATATGATTATGTCACAAAATTATTTGTCTTTGTTTAATCACCCTCAAGTATTTATCATTAAACCCTCAAATATCAAATATAATGAATGTCTCACAATGCTATCATTTGCTGATGTTGCGTGAAATGACTAGAATAAAATGAAAGAAAGAAGCCCAAACTGATATGTTGTTACACATAATATATCATCTCAAAATCCAGAAGAATTGTATGAAGGAAACAATTAAAACGAAGGAGCACCAATTAACGGTTTTAACTCTTGCTTAAATAAGTAAAAATAGACCTGCTACTCATTACTTCGTTTTATTCAAAGATAGAAAACACAGAACGTAAACTTGAATACATATCAACATAAAAATATTCCAGAAACTTTTTTCTCATTCATTAATATTTGAAATCTCTGAGTACAAAATTATAGTTTGAAGGTCCAAAACTCAAAACCTTTCTTCTCCTGAATTATTACATTAAATACAATAAAAATCAGTTTGAAACTTCTATAACTAATCCTAACTACTTCAACTCCTGAGGACTTTGTAAGCTACCTATTACATACCGTCAAAATGTCTTATTACATTTACATCATCTTTGAAAGATTACAATAACACAAAATTAACATCCTAATCTATATGTTGAATGTGAATTGATGACGATGCTGCTACATTTCCTAGATCAGCTTCTAATTTGTCTTTCTTCGAAGTTGAAGGATCCTTTGGCAAGTCTATCGTCTAAGCTCTGCATTTCTTCCATATCTCTACTCTTGTCTTGGGTGAATTTATCAGATTGTGATATTCTACTCTGAAAGAAGTAATTCGGTTGTAGGAAGGTCTTTATGTAAATAGAGTTTTTACCAACCACAGCAGCTGAAAATGCCTCTGAAGAAAGTTGATCATCGTTGATCCCTTGATTACCTAAGTCTTTTAATGTGTATTATCAAATTTACTTTTTGTTAATACCAGTAAGTTTTCATAAGAATCCCATGACAACATACCTCCTCCAAGTCCCCAACATGAAGGAAAACCTACTCTTATTACCTTTTCCAATGACTTATCAAATTGACTTACTGCTTCTTTGATTTCTATCAACTTCCTTTTTGTGGCTTTCCTATGATAATTCTTGAGAATCATCTTATTCATCTCTACTGCATATAGGATTCTATCTTTAATCTCATTTTCCTCTAATTCTTGATCTGTTTTGGAATTAATAAATTCAATGAATTTTTTTTCCCAAATAGCCTTATTGATTGTCTTCTGTCTATCTACCATTACTTTTTCTTCAAATTCTCTGATAAGACTTTTCTCTTCTGCAACCACCATCAAAAAGCTCCAAATTGACTTCATTTCAGAAATGATATCATTCCAAATGATATATTTTTCATGTATTAAAGATATGTTCCCTTTCAATTTTTCTTTAAGACTTTCGATCTCAGCATTAGCATTCTAACTGTCCATTTTTTATTTACTGGCTTCATTTTCTACAGCTTGAATAATCTTCGATGCAGTCTCTAAATTTTCTTGAGCCTTTTTCCAATCTCTTTCCGCCATCTAAAATTTAGTATTCAACTGAGAAATCTGTGCTTGTGGATCTTTTGTTACCTGAAGGGAAAACCAAAGTACAAGTATGATTATCAATATGATTTTGTAGTGATATTGCATTTTGTTTTATTTTGGAGATTTCTTCCTCCTTTTGCATATGATGTTGTAGAAGCTTTTCTTTCTCGTTCTCTACCTCTGCAACCTCTACAGCCATTGAATTCTCTCCTATAGGTAATTTTATCTTTTCCTTAAATGTGGATATCTCTACTTTAGCACTTTTCAGAAGTTTTTGCACAACAGTCGTATCATTAGGGTCCAATCCAATATTTACTATGATTTTCTTCAGCTCCTCATTCTAAATTGTTAAAGCGCTAGAGTTGGCTTTCTCTAACTTTAATTTCTTAATTAATTTTCCAAGCATATTCTCTGCTTTCATTGCCATTGCCTTAGTCTTTGTAAGGTCATTTACAATCAACTAACCTCTTTTCATATGTAGGTTTAACTTATCCAACAATGGGATTTTCTTCACATCTACAGTCACATTTACAGTATTGAAATTGCTAGAAGAACCAATTCACATGTCAGTAGGATGTGACAGGGAAATTCTGAATTGATCTTTCTCAAGATCCATGGCAGTCAAAAGCGTTGTTTGATCTAGAGCAATTTGATATTCGGCTTGGGCCTCCATGTTGGATTTCATCTTCTCGTTCCTCTCTGCAATTTGGGAAAACCTCTATTTGATCAGAGGTACTTGTTCATGAGAGGTCTCATGTCTTATGGGTGAAGCAGGAACATTTTGTTCCTCTCCCAACTGTAAAGAAAAACCAGGTTGATTATATGCATGCTCTTCATTAAACTTTTTCCTTTTCTCATCTCCCTGCTCCTCATCTTCTAAATCAACTACTGTTTCTTTAATTCTTTTATTAGATTTTTTTGATATGATAGGAGTCTGAATATTTGAACCTGTTGAACTCATTACGCATTTTCTTTCTATCTTCTCTAAATCTAGCCTAATTTCATGAATGAAAGCTGATTATCCATTCTCAATTCTTCTATTGGAAATTACACTGTGAGGGTCATAAGCCCAGCTTTCCACTAAAAACAAATGCATCTCATCTAGCATTCTAGTAACCTCTTCAAATGCCTATCTCATATTAACTATGAAAGAACCTATAGCCATGGGAAGTTTGAACATATGTCTCTTTTTCATGGTCAAAAAGTGAACTTGGTCAACATTCAGACTTTGTCGAATAAACTCCAAAGAAAATAGCATCATGGGAACAAATACTAGAAGTCTATAAGGCTCAACACTTGCTCCATACAACCTAATTTCTAAATAATCCTTAAAAACAAACCAATCTCCAAATTTACAGTTTGCCCCTAAATGCAATAATTCTTGAGATTTGGGTAAAAAATAGGGAGGAGGAACTTCATTCAAAATTTTATATGCAATTGACATTAAATAACTAAAAAAATCAAATAATCCAGTTTCATTTTGTTCTCTCCTTACTATATATGTTTATAAAACTACATGTTTCCTCTTCTTATTCATATCCATAATATTCAGACCTAGATGCATAAATTCCTCCACATTTTGATATAAGAACAAGTAAATAATTAATGAAGGAAATATGAAAGGACATGTTAAAAATAGGCTCATTAGTTGTGAGTTTACTACTTCCTGCCAATAGAGTGGAATATCCAGCACCATTCCTGGCTTCATCATCATGGAAAATATCCCCAATATTGATTTATCTACTATAATGTCATCATCTTTACCCATAATTTTTGCAATGGTACTTAGTACTGGTTGAACCTCAGTATCAAAAATTTTCATAGGAAAATCTTGGCTGTCAAACTCAAATTGTTGTGTGTTAGGCTCTATAAAATTAATAAACTGATTGAAGTCTTAACCTGAAAGGCTATCATAACACACAACCAAAGAATCATTGGAGAATTGAACACATGACTCTGACTCAGGGTAAGAAAGGGCTTGGCGAATTAACTTGGCAGACACTTGCAAAACTTTCTCTCCCCGACAATTCATCACAAAACATTTTCCAGGATACATAACGAAAACCAACCAAGATATAAATTTAGGAAAAATATGGTTTTCAAGGATACATGTAGACAAAAAACTAGAATTTTCCATGGCAGCATAAACTGAAGAAGCTTTGTTGTTCAGGAGAACTTGTTGGTAAAATGGAAGATGAAATAGGGAACAATTTGTGTCTTGGATATCCCTCTCGGTATCCATGAGAGGGATATGACTAGCAGAACCTAACAGAGATGAACGCTTAGCCATGATTTAGAACTATGAAAACAAACAACTTACATGGTGGCCAAATTTTGATAGGGTGATGAAAAACTGAACAGGACGTAGCACAAATCAATCAAAAATATCAACTTAATCCAAAATGGCTTCAGGAAAATTCTGAATTTCATTTAAATAAGCGGCACAGCTTTTAAAAGTAAATGCTGACATGACACGCCAACGAACTGTTAAGTTCACTTGACGTGGAAGATAGGTGTGAACAACTCAGCTCCTTACGTCATTGTGGGGGGTCTCGAGGTACAGAAAATTATTTTGGCTTGTGCCCCTACATTCAATCTCCACCACTCATCTGTGTTACTCCCGCGGTCAACCCGGTCAACTGCGGAGGCACCCTTCATTTTAATTCGTGTGCTTTTTGTGCCTATGTGTTGGGTCCTTTGATCGGGGTTGAAGAAATCATCGCATCCCGCTCAATAAAATAATCAAGTTTTAATCCTCAAGACAGGACCCACTCGTATAAATTCTAAAGTATTTAAACTTTCAATTCTAATGCGATGAACCAAAATATTTTTATGCTAAAGTATAAAGACCTTAATACTTTAACATGTTTTAACCATTCTCTATTTTTTTTGTATTTTCAAACTTGAAAATAAAAGGATATTCCAAATGATCCACAACATCTGGCTCCACCTGGGGATAGTGTCTTTTGCCACAAAACACTAAGAACCTGTAGATCAATGCCTTCACTTCGGGCATGGAGTCACATGATGCTTGATGAAAAATATACAATGAGGAAAATAAAATATGAACAATGATGAACCTACTATTTTCAGTGTTGGAAATAATGTTTCAGATACTGCCCATTAATATGCAGTCCTACTGCTTCCCCATCAAGATTTTCCAGCATAAAAGTGTTATTTGATCTAACTTCAGTGATTTTGTAAGGACCATACCATAGAGGATCAAAATTACCATTTTTTCCCTTCTCCTCTCTTCTAGTATCCCATCTTAGTACCAAATCTCCAGTTTGGAACATAATTTCCTTTGCCTTTCTGTCAAAAATGGACTTCATTTTCTCCTTATATGTGACCAAATTGTCTCTAACTTTATTTCTGCTTTCACTCAATTATATTACCTTATTTAGCCTTATTATCAATGCATCAGGTTCCTCTTATGCTTCTTGAAGAAAAGAAATTACTGGTTTTGCTAACTGAGAGGGAAACAAAGCTTGACTACCATATACTAAATCATAAGGGGACCTACCAGTAGATCTTCTAGTAGTCATTCTCACTGGCCAGAGAGAAAATATCAGCTTTGAGTCCCAATTCTTCTAGTTCTCATTAATTGTTTTCTTCAAGATCTTTACCAATGTCTTGTTAGATGACTCTGCTAATCCATTCCCTTAAGGATGATATGATGTGGAATGAGACAAGATCACATTATAAGTTTGAAAAAAATTTATAAATTTGACTGAGTTGAATACCTGAGCATTGTCTATGAAGATTTTCACTAGACATCCAAACCTACTGAAAATATTCTCTTCCAAAAACTTCATTACTACCAAATCATTTGCTTTTCTGGTAGGAATTGCTTCTACCCATTTTGTAAAATAATCAGTGGCAGTGAAAATCCACTTAAACTTCCCACTTGATGGTGTATTAATATCTCCAATAAAATCTAATCCCCATTGTCTGAAGGGTTCTTCAATAAAAACAGGAAGAAGAGGTAAAGTAGCTAACCTTTTCTTTTCTGCAAACAATTTGCATTTCTGACAACTTCTAACAACTTTGTGTACATCAGCAAATAAAGAAGGCCAATAGAAACTTGATTTAAGAATCTTATGAGTAGTTACCTTCCAACTGTAATTACCTCCACACAAATATTCATGATACTCCTTGATCACTTCCATTGATTCTCCTTCTATCAAACATAGTAACAAGACACCAGTAGGATCTTTCCAATATAACTTAGCATCTATTATAACATAAGGCTGAGTTTTAAGTTTTAGGGCTTTGTATTTTTCTCTATTGATTGAGGGAGGGCAAGAGAAAAAACACAAATAGTGAATAATATCTTTATACCATTCTAAGCAGAGAAATTTGTACTTGATTGTTGACCTTATTTTAATTTGATTGGTCTCCTCAACCACTTCATCTAATGGTGCAAGAAAATTAATTCCTAGAGTTTGGAAATTAGATTCCGTTAGAAATTTAGCTAATCCCTGTCCTTTTAATAACTTAGTAGACTTAATGTCCAAATCATATTCTTGGATTTTGGTAATCCATTTTCCTCTTTTTCCCTCTACATCACTCTGAATCATCACATATTTTACAACATAATTAGGTACATATGCTACTATTTGAGAATGAAGTACATATGTCCTGAAAGCTTTCAATGAATTCACTAAGGCATATACCTGCTTCTCCAGGATGTTATATTTGAGCTCTGCATCTCTAAGGAATTTACTGAAAATTCCATGGGTTTCTCCTTTCCTTCTTCGTTCTTCTGTAATAACACAACAACAATAGTGGAAGGTGATACAAATGAAAAAATTTGCAAAGGTTTTAGATAATCTGGACTAATCAAAACTGGAGCTTCTTGAAGAGCCTCTTTAATTCTGGCAAAGGATTCTCTTGCATATTTTTCCCATTTTACTTCAGCATTTTTATTCAACATATCTGTTATTTTTCTGACAATCTCAACATAAGTTGGAACAAATATTCTCAAAAAATTGATTTTCCCTAGAAATATTTGAATATATTTCTTACTTCTAGGCAATGGAATTGTTTGTATAGCCTCAACCCTTGCTGGATCAATTTTCACACCTTGGTTTGAAACTATATGTCCCAGCAACTTAACTTCCTTTAGAGAAAACAAGGATTTCTTAGGATTCAATGATAACTCAAATTTTCTGCATTTCAAGAAAGCCTTCTTCAAGTGCTGCAAATGTTCATCATCAGACCCTAAAAAAATAGTCACATCATCCAAATATATGACTACAAACTTTTCACCTACAAAAGCTATATCCATTTCCCTCTGGAAATTAGCTCCTACATTCATGAGGCCAAATGGCATCCTGGCATACATGAATGTTCCCCAAGGTGAAGTGAAGGTTATTTTCTTCTGATCTCCTTTCTTAACCGCTACTTAGTTGTACCCAAAAAAACCATCAACCATGGAAAACCTATAAGCTCCAGCCACTTTCTGTAGGACATAGTACATCTTTGGCAAAGAATAATTATCCTTCAAAGAGGCTCTGTTCAAGTTCCTGAAATCTACACACAATCTTTTCTCTCCATTTTTCTTCCTGACTAGAACTAGATTTGAAACCCACTCTGAGTATCTGAGTGGAACTATGATTTTTGCTTGCAAAATTTTCTTCACCTATTTCTCAATCAAGGCCAGTAATAGTGGATTAATCTATCTGAGCTTCTACCTGTGTGGCTTAACCCCATCCTTCAGTGGTATTTTATGCTGAATAATATCTAAAAGAAAAATCATAAGTCTTAAAATCTTCATATGACAATGCAAACAAATCTATGAACTTTTTGAAAATATCTACATACCTTTCTTTATAATCCTTAGGAACTCCTTTGAAAAAATTGAATATTTTGTGCTCTTGCTCAGTTCCTAAATTACAATCCTCCATCTCTCCATATTGAGATGCATTCTTTTGATTCACTACTACATCATTAGCATCAAACAATATTTCTATAGGAACCAGGCCTCTGGGCAATATATTATCCTTCAACTGAATTATCTTCTGGTCACCAATTGTCTGCTTTAGGTTTCTAGGCACATCATTTTGATCAGCTTGATCACTTTCTAGATCAATTTGACTGTCTTCAAAATTTCCAATCATTGTTAAAAATTGATTGATCTACTCATCATCTTCGAAAACCTGCCAGTGCTTTACATTATCAGGGATTAAAGGCCTGTGTCTCAACTCAATTTCATATCTCAGCTTTGGATTAATTTGTGGCTTAAATGTACTGGCTTCAATTTTCAGTGAATCTGCCATTATATTTTTTTCCTTTAGAATAAATTGAAGATTAAAGGCTTCAAAATAAATTTCAATTAGATCCCATACCTTATTTCTGTAAGATCTCAATCTAGGATGTTTGTTCTGGCACCAATTCTTAATCTGTCTTATTATTAATTCAGAATCACAAAAAATGGAAACTGATTTAATTTCCATTTGTTTAGTAGTTTGAAGGCTCAAAATCAAGGCTTCATACTCAGCCACATTACTAGTTTATTCAAATTCAAATTTGAAAGAAAAAGGTAAAATATTACCTTCATGAGATATAAATATGAACCTAGCTCCTGTGCCCTCTTTAGAATATTCACCATCGAAATAACACTTCCAAATTTTATTCGAATTGAGATCCTTATGTACACTTTCTGAAGAGGGTTACTTCTGTAATTCTTCAGCAAATTCTACATCTTCATGCAGCATAAAAAAAGAGAGATCCTCTTTCTCTTGACCATAAATGGGGGAATTACCTGCATCTTTCTTGGTGGTAGTTTTCATGAATATGGTTTCTCTATACAACCTCCTCTCCTCCCCATTGAAAATAGGAATGATGGCATATGTGAAATCCAATTTTAAGACACCTCCAAGCTTTTCTCTCCAAGATCTGGACAACAGCATACCAAATCTGGCCAGAATATCTGAAAATACTACATCCATCATGATACTCTTGGCTGGAATTTGGGCTAAGGAAACAACCATGTATTTGATAAGCCTTACACACTACACCCTTTTTGAATCAAAAGAGTAAAGGTCTCTATATGGCTTAGTGATTTGTAAATTTAGCTCTTTCATCACAGATAAGGGCATAAGATTATGTGATGCTCCATAATCTAGCATACAAATATGTAGAATGAAATCATGCAAAAGTACTAATATATAAAAAGGTGGGATAGAGGAATCTACGTCTTCAACATGAGGCCCAAAAGTAACCACTGGTTTCTCTTCTTGCAAATTCACAATATCACCCACCTCATCAGACTGAGATAAGAAAATAAAATCTGCAATTTCTTTCTTATAACCAGGTGAATTAGCCAACTCAAGAAGAGGTACTTGAATTTTAACTTTTTCTAACTCTTTAGAAAAACTGAAAGTTTGGTCTTTTTTAGTCAACTTTTTAGGTTCTTCTTGATTTTTGTTTGGAATGGCATGTTTCTAAGGAACAGTAACAATCTTCCCCAAAATATTAGAGTCATTATATTTTTTTTGCGAAGCTTCAGCTTGTTGCTTCTCTTTCTCTTTCACCAGATTCATGGGTTGCTTCCCCTTGTTTGATTGTTTTATTGAATTTTTCTGTTGTGGAGTCACCATTGGAAAAGGGATTGACTCAGATTCTTTCTCTTCATCATCCTAAGTTCTTAACCTCTTTTTTGATCTCAAGTCATACTTTTTATGCAATTATTCTTGCATAAAATCAGTAAATTGTTTGCAGTAATCATCCATCTCTTCCTGATCAAATGAAATATTAGCTTCTTTACATTCTTCTTCACATTATTTTTCACATTCTTCTTTTGCACCATCTTCCATATATATGGCAGAAATTTTTTCTTCATATTATTTTTTATCATCATTAGTAGACTGAGAAGGTGTTGCTTCTATATATAAGGGTTCATGAACTTGATCCTGATCTCTTCTTTCTCTCTAAAAAATCTGCAGGGGCTGCCTTCTAAATTGGGGATTAAAAACCTGTCTATTCTGTTGTGTAGGTTTCTTGCTATCCAATTCCATATTTACCAATTTGTTTGACAATTTTTTAATGACCTTAGTCATGTCACTAATCCTTTGATCTTGTAAGGAATATTCCTTAGCTTTACCTTTACCTTGAACTGACTACTTTTCTTGAGTTTTCCTAGCAACAGTCATATTTGCTTCAATCTCCAAAGCATTCATTTGGATTTTTTTGAGAGTAGGGGACCTTCTTTCTCTCAAAGTAAAACTGAAATATGATACAAATCGAGAGTAGGGGACCTTCTTTCTCTCAAAGTAAAACTAAAATTTGATACAAATGCCCCAACAAAAACAACTCTTGCTCCGATAGGAGGAGGCTTAATTTCTGTAGGCAAACTATTGTACAATTTATTGAATATTTTAATTAAATCACTCATATTTTCATCTGATATTTTCTTAATAGCATTAAAATCTGTTAAAGAATAACCATGGTCTCTCTTTTCACCCCATATTTGGATGAATTGTCTTTCTAACTCATCCCAATCATTAATTGAGCCATTTGGTAATCCTTTAAACCATTTTCTTGTCTCTCCATTTAGAGACTACACAAAAAGTCTCATTACTACATCTAGATGTTCAACATTAAAGTTTTTAGAAAAAGTGAAAAACAAAGGCAAGTGTTGTTCTGCAGTTATTTCATCTTCAGCAGTAAGTCTAGGAAGCAACTTAAGATACTCTTGAGGCATTGCATTCATTGGTTGAGGAAGATTTAATGGTGCATATCTGTTCATCAAGAAAGCAAGGGCTGCCATGTTTATGCCCTGTTTACTACTCCTTGAGTAGTGGGAATCTGTGTACCATTTGTAGGTGTGGATGAATGGGGTGAAACAACTAATAAGGGAAGGGGTTGATAAACTAAAGTAAAAGGACTAGCAACTGTATTGGGTTGAGTTTCTGTAAATGTGAATCATATAGATTCAAAAGACTGCTCTTCTAACATTGGTTCTTGGAAATGAATGGATGGATACAAGGATTATTGTTTCGAGAAAGTGAGTTTCTGGGAAATATCCTTGGCTGGAAGAGTATGAGAATTGCTATGAGGTTTAGGCAGTGTGGCATCTGGTGTAGAAAGTGTTTTTGATTTTTGGCCCTTTTTAGAATCCATATTTTCTGGATTTAAAAGGGTAGGAAATTTCTAGTGAGAGGTATCTGACCTCATATATGGTCTCTTATAATCCATAATTAGAAAATGAAAACACAGCTTTTAATATTTACTCCTCTTTGAACAACCAAAGGAAATATAGACCAAACCCAGGGAAAAACTTCACTTCTTCATCCCTGGAAATGACGCAAAAAATGTTGTAACTTAAGAGGAAATCCCTTAGCCATGAATAAAAGGAGTTGAAGTCAAACACTCGTAGAATAATTTGATTGGGAGCCAATGATGGAGACCCCCAATCAAAAACAAGATCACTTGCCACTGATGTCTGCAAGTATCTAGGCACTAATGAGTTTCTGGACCAACTTCCTAGATAATATGTTGAAGTCGATAGGAAGAGATCTATTGAAAGGTAGGCACTGAGGCATCCTACATCAGTCAACACGAAATAGAAAAAAGATGATTTTGTTTTTGATGGAAATAATGAAGAGCAAATGGGGATAACTGACGACAAATAATTTATGGCATGATGAGCTGTTTCGTTGATATGAGGAGCAGTAGATAGCGAGATCTTCTTGAAAAATAGAAGGCACTGTAATAGGGTACTAGGCAGCTGAGGATTAATGAATACCAAAGAGTTTGTTAGGATTTTACTGGTGTAGGAATACTAGGAGATGAAGGCTAAACTCATAGATGGTAGGGTTCGGCTAACTGCGAAAGAGTTTTCTAGGAAGTTCCATGTTCAAGATTTTTTCTGCCAAATCGACCTTTCATAAACATAACAGAGGTAGTATCCATTTTGTCCAAATTTTTCCCCATCTGATTAGGTTTAACGAGTCTAGACGAGTAAACTCGATGAATTTTTCATATTTAGAGAGTCTAAAAAATGTTGTAAAAGACAACTCCGGGGAGGTACCTTTGTCATGTCTTGATAACTGGGCATGACAAAGGGAGAATATTAAGTCCGAAACAATTCATTTTCTGTAAGTTAGTCCATCAGAGTCGGAAAAGTGAGAAATCTATGTTCGATGGACGTCTACCTCATTTTGTTATGAGTATGAGGAGACGAAGTAAACTCAGTATTCTTTGTGAAATTTTAACGAGTCCAACAGAGAAAAAATCGATGTTGTCCGTGAAATTTTAACGAGTCATGTGGAGAAAACTCGATGACTTTCTGTTTAAAGAGCTTTGAAAAAGAGGAACATAATGGCTCTTGATTCTCTGTCGTGGTAGTTTAACGAGCTTGAAAAAGAGGACTCGGGGTTTTTTCAGTTTTATGAGCTAGAAAAAGTCCTTAAAAAGAAATCTTAGTGCTTCTTCATATCATTTCTAACGAGTGTGAAGAAGAGAACTCCAGGTTTTTTGGATTAACAAGCAAGAAAAATGCCATGAAAAGAACACTCGATATTGACTTCGTGTAAGTTTAACGAGTCTGAGGAAAAGAACTCGAGGTTTTTCAGATTAACAAGCAAGAAAAATACCATAAAAAGAACACTCGATATCGGGTCGAAAATGGTTATATCTGCATATAGATCTTGGTCACTCATCAGAACATCGGTAACTAAACTCAATAGTTGCGACACATATGCAACCTAAATTCACGACTTTTTCTAGACTATCTAAGAGAGTCACGCCCTAGAAATGGCTATAAGAAGGTCAGAAGACTTTCATTTTCACTATTTTGAATGCTGTGAAGGAACTCTGAGGTGAAAAGGTGTGAAAACTTCAGCTAGCGATTGTGGTCAATCCGGGCAACGATTCTTCTTCCCACGAGATCCAGGTAAGATCTAGAACCTCCTGCTATCATTTTATTTTGTTTTTATGAAGTTTTGCTGGTTCAAAATGAGAAATTTGGCAGGCCTTAAAAAAATTTAGCGGCTAACACGGGCCAGCAGTGCTAGACCCACGTTAAACACACTTCCCATGAAGGAAGGACACGTTAGCACGCTTTTTTTTTCTCTATAGCCCGTGTTAGTCACAAACCATGTTTTAAGAAGTTGTTGATAAGAATTTTGAAGCATTCCAGGAAATTTCTAATTGGTTGAAAATGTTGTATTGGCAGGTATTCATATATTAATCATGAGTATTCGGTGAGAGAGAGAACGTGAGCATGTAGAAAGAGATATTATCACTGATGCTGCCAGTTTGATGGCTCTCCGCAGGTGTGGTTTTATAAAATATGCATAGCTAGAACTGATGAGGGGTCAGGAGGACCTCTTGAGGTGGTTGATTCGACAATGGGAGGAGCGTCACCACATCTTTCGTATTGGGGGCAATGTGCTCTCAATTGAGAAGGACGATATTTATTTTTTGACTGGCCTGTCATGTCATGGGCCGAGGCCTAACTTGACAGGGTCAAGAGTGGATCGTCACTCTACTGTTGATCTTATCCTTGCTCATTGTACACACAACACAGAGGCAGTTAGAAACCAGGTGCCTATCGCACGGGTGGCTTTGAGACCACTGAGGTCTCTACTATGGATAATTGTTCACTTGGTAGGGGCCAAGAGTCAGCATGTGGCCACCAAGGCCCATATGTTGCTAGCCTTAGATTTCATGCAGCCATAGGTTTTTGACTGGTGTGATGGATTTTTCCATCGGGTCCGGGCAGAGCTTACAACATGCAAGTCCCGTACCCAAAGATAGTTTGGTACGACACATTGATCGTTTCTTTCCTATTGGAGTGGGTGCTAGTAATGAGACCTAGGATGATTACAGTGACATTGGGCCCACGCGAGCTGAGACAGGCTTGATGGGCAGCTTTGATCCCACGGACTGGAGAGGGTCCAGCCTGACACTGTTTTGATGATGGGTTCTTTGATTGTCTTAACTCCCAGATCATTATGATTGAGGATTATCCCTATGTAGGGATGAACTTCACCAGAGATCTAGAGCTAGTGGTGCCCCCTGGCACCCAGTGGGGCCTCAATGGTAAGAAAGGAAGGATCAGTGTACTTTAGGAAGTATTTTTTTTTGTCTTTTGAATGTTTATGCAATTTTTTGTTTAAATAGGGTTAAAAAATGTTTTGACATGAAGCTTGTTTTCTTGACACAGATGTGGCGCTATTCCTCCCAGCTGGGGCCCCTCATTATGCATGGCAAGCACAACAGCTACCAGGGGTTGGCGTAGAGACAGAGGATGCGGAAGCTGCCGGGGATGATGACACCCAGATCCTTCATGAACTCTCCAAAAACTTGTAGGGTTTGAGCATGGGTATACCACCTCTTCCTATGTGGGAGGTTCCAGTTCGTCTATAGCGGCATACTGTAGGTGTACTGGAGAGATACCTGGTGCCTCTAAGGAGGATAGCCAGGGCAGTTGTATGTTTTTTGAGCATCAGGCTTAGCTGGTAAGGCAGTTGTATAAATGTCATAGCGAGGCTTATTGTAGCCAAATTTTTGTGAAACACCCAAGTTTTGAGAGATTTTTTGATGTAACTATTGTATTGGACATGACATATATATACATACATACTTTTGGTGATTTTTTGTTTTTTAATTTTTTATGTATTTTATATGGAAAAATATATATACTCATGTATACATATTTTATAACGAATGCAACGAATGCCAATCTAACACATAGTTTTCCAAAGAATCGGCCAATGCATTAAATTCTCTAGGAACGTGTTCAAATAAAATGGTTCGAAATTGACGTTCTAAAAGTCACACCCTTAAAAAATAACGTAATAAGATTGGATGACAGACATGGTAATGATTTTTTAACTGCATAACTACAAGTTGGGAATCTAACCTGACCACGATGTAGCCTCCGTGAGGAGTTGGATTACTGACATGTACTCAGCAACATTATTGGAGCACTACCTAGGAAAATTCCCCCAGAACCAAGAAATTCCGACTCAGGTGTGTAGAGAACCCAAGCAGCTGAAGCAATGTGTCTAGTGTGATGACTAGCACCGTCTGCATATCCGACGTATGATAAGGAGGATGACGACATCTGTGTGAAAGAAAAATTTTGTATATGAGAAAAAAAAACACCTACAAAACCAAAAACGTCCAGAGACATCAAAACAATAGGAAAAACTTATATACATAAAATTACAAAGCATATGCTTAGTGGTGAACTAGGCAAAATACTTCTTCAGATAGAGCTCGTTGCGGGGCTCCGCAAGCGGAATTCCATTACAGTCCTGAAGTGTGTAAGCTCCTTTTGAAAGGACTTTAGTGACGATATAAGGACCAAGCTATCATGGTTGGAGTGTTCCTGACCCCAAGAGTTCATGTTTCTAATCATAGAGTAGAACAAGATCACCTTCTTGGAAAGAACGAGGCTTGACAGATTTTTCGTATTAAGCTTTGAATCGGCGCTGGTGAGCTTCGAATGCTAGTGTAGCATTTCGACAAGTTTCGTCCAAATGATCGAGTGAGAGCAAGCGCTCTTCTGTGGTAATAGTGTCGGGCATGAGTTCAACAGCCAGTTTGAGTGATGGAATTTCACACTCAATTGGCAGTACTGCTTCTAGGCCGAATGCAAGTTGAAATGGTGTGAAGCCTGTGGTAGTTTTTACTGACGTTTGGTATGCCCATAACACGGACTAAAACTTTCGATGCCATGTTGTTTTATGGTTTCCGACTAATTGACAAATCATGGTTTTGAGGACGCCATTTACGGCTTCGACTTGACCATTAGCTTGAGGATAGTGGGACGAATATTGATCCTGTCGAAAATCTAGCATGGAGGTTAATTTGATCATCATGTGATTCTGAAAGTGTGATCCATGATCCATGAAAATAGATAGGGGTATGCCAAACTGATAGATTACCTGATTGAACAGGAAAAGAGCGGCAGTTTTGCCATCAGCCTTAAAAGTGGGAATGGCTTCTGCCCATTTCGTAAAATAGTCGACTGCAACCACAATGTAGTTGTGTCCATTTTCCAAAATGGGATTGTAGGTAACGAAGTCAATTCCCCATTTAGCAAAAGGACCAATGGAGATAACTGGATGAAGAGGGGCGGGATGAGCACACATTTTCTTCATGAAAATTTGACATGGATGGCACTTTTGGACCGCTACAATGTACTCTTTAAACAAAGTGGGCCAATAATAACCTGCGCGAAGGATTTTTTGGGCAGCAGCTATGCCCGAAAGATGACTACCGCACACCCCTGCGTGGCACTCATTCAAAATGTGTTCCGCTTCATTAAGGGTGAGACAATGTCAAAGAATAGTATCGATACCACGACGATATAAAGTGTCATTTAGCACGAGGTAGTGCTTTGCACGGTGGCGAATATGATGACGGTCATCTGACGTGAGAGTTGGGTGGAAGCATTGGGTTTGTAGGTAGACCAAAATTTCTCTGTACCAAGGTCCGAAGAATTGACCAAGTATATAGATTCATTAGAAAATGGATCGTGAGCTACTTCTTCTGGGTCAATTCTAGGAAGGTCTGATAGCAATTCAGCGAAGACTAGAGATTTCTTTTCTTTGGCAGCCGTGAAGACCAAATCAAATTTTTGGAGGATTTTAATCCATTAGGAATATTTTCCTCCAATAATTTTTTAAGACAAGATGTATCGCATGGGGTTCTTGAAAGCAATAAAAGTAGTCTGTCGTAGCAATATATAGTGTCGGAGTCGGGTGACGGCAAAAACTACCACCAGAGAAAGTTTCTCCACATGTGAGTAACGTAGTTTGGGTTCAGTTAGACCTTTTGAAAATTAGTATATCACATGTTCACTATCTTCATTATGAACTTGAACCAGAACCATTCCAAGCGAGGATGGTGAGGCTGCTAGGTAGAGGAGAAAGTCATGTGAGTAGTTGGGGCACTAAAGAGTGGGGTTGAAACAAGTGCATTTTTTAAAGCGTCAAATGACCGTTGAGCTTGGTCATCCCACAAATGTAGTGTTCCCTTCTTCAATAATCACATAAATCCTTTCGTCATCTCAGCATAGTTGACAATGAATCGACATAAAAAGTTTTCCTTCCCTTGCAAACGTTGGAGTTGGAGGATGGATTATGGCACTGACAATTCCATGATTGCTTTAACCTTATCGGGATCAACCCTAATCCCATGCTTGGATACAATGAAACCTAGAAGATTCCTGGATTCGACCATAAATATGCATTTATGAGGATTGAGATGTATATTGTAGAACCTACACCTAGAAGAAAAATCTTTTAAATGAGCAAGGTGATTAGGTTGTTTCTTGGAATGGGCTGGGAGGTCATCCAAGTAAGCTTGTACAATATGTCGAATGTCATGGAAGGCATAGTCCATAGCCTGTTGAAAATTTTCTCCAGAATTCCTCAGACCAAATGGGATTTTTCGATATGCAAATGTTACCCAAGGATAGATGAAGGCAGTTTTATGCTGGTCTTCTTTTTTAATCGCAATCTGGTTATAGCCCGAGAATCCATCCATAAAGGAAAAAGATTCGCATTCGGCACAATCGTCGAGGATTTGATCTATGAACAACTTAGGATAATTGTCTTTAGGACAAGCAACGTTTAGATCATGATAGTTAGTGCAAACTTGGATGGTGCCTTATTTTTTGTCTACAGGAACCAGATTGGAAACCCATTATGTCAAAGGAATGGGATAGATGAAGCAGCGTTTAAAAATTTTTCTACCTCAGTTTTGATGGCGGATGCTTTGCGTGGGTGGACAGGTCGTAGTCATTGCCGAACTGGTTTGGAATTGTAATATACCTTGATTTTGTGCTCGATTATAGCTGGATCTATGCTGGAAATTTCTTCATAAGACCAAGAAAACACATTGCGGAATTCCTTGAAAAGGGATGTGAAGTGCGTAATTTCCTCCAGATTACAATCTGCTCCAATCTGAATGTTTTCCACAATATCCGTTTTGACTAAGATATCTGTGAGTATTGTCTTAGAAATATTACCCATGTTCCCTTATGAATCGATAGTTTGAACAGTCGTGTAAGTGGAGGGAACCATCTCAAGTGGATCGAAGGATGGGATTTTAGTATTTATCACATCTGATTCAATCATCGAAGTGCAATGGTGAAACTCTCCCCAAGGTCATTCTTCTAGAGACATGATCTCTCGAATAGCTTTGTGTGTAGGCAAGACTTCATTGAGGAGATCCTTAGAGAGAACTGTGATGGGCAGGAGGTTTGTACCTTTGGTTGAAACTATAGCAGTGGAGGGTTCAGATGTAATTTGGATGGATTGGTAAGCTAACTCGGTTGGTGAGAGCGGCATCTGATCTCCGTAGGAATCAATGTCTGAAGGTGTCAGCAGGATCCATGGGTTAATAGAGCTATCCAGAGTGGTGGATATCATTGCAACTATATTTGGAACCTCTGGTGACGGGAGAGGAAAGAAACCCATTAGGGAAGATGCCTTCAGAAGACTGGTACCAATACTGACGTAGGAATTAGGAAAGCCTCCTATTAGGGGTATAGTGCTACTTGGTAACGTGGTATAATCACGGGTATAGAAGGATAGCTGATCCACTGTGACTATTTTCCCATCCAATGGAAAGAGGATGAGTCGAAAGACTGAAGGTAATGGCGGCCATGGCATAAAACCAACTGCGACCAAGAAATAGATTATAGTCGAGATGTCGATCTATGACTTCAATGTCCACGATTATCGTTTTCCCACTCTTAGTGATGGGAAGGCTAGCAAGGTATCCTTTTGGGAGGAACATGTGGCCATCGAAAGCTTTGAGGGAATTCGATGGCAGTGTCAAAGTAGGAGAACCTAAAGTGAGCCAACAAGCCTATGACATAACACAAGTTGAAGCACCTTCGCTAATGACATTATGAGGGATTGGTCTCCCATTTGACACAACTTGCACTTGGAACGTGAGTTGGTGTGAGAGGCGAGTCTAATATTTTTCCATATCAAAGATAGCTAGCATGGAATCCTAGGGGTCTATTCCACCAATGGCTGAAAGCAAGGCTTTCCTTTGTGCTGGACAGGTTTGCAATACTTTGAGAGAAGGCATGGATAATGGTGCCTGCGCCAAATCTTCCACAATGTTGTAGTTTTGGGTTGCACGTGCAGAGGTGTTATGAGTTTTTTATCGAAGTGTCCCTTTGGGGGGACGAATTACGGGATCAACAGTAGGACTTTCGATATGCAGATCGTTGGGTGGCGGTGGATTCGAACTAGTACCAAGTTCTTGAGCATCTATGGTAGGATTTCCATAAAGTTTGGCTCGTGTTTGAAGTTCAACACTTTCAATGCCATAAATGGTGGATGATCCTTCACCGGAAGGATGCGAACTACCATTTCCCCTTGGTGGGGGTTGTGGTGGGTTTGCAACCATGTGTTTCTGTTGCTGCTATTGATTAGGGAAAGGATTATGAAGAACGGCAAGTGTTCTCCTAGAATCATTGTTTGCGATAAAATCAGTGCATTCCTGTAGCCGAGGAAATTTGTATGTCAAGTGGTCCTTTGCATAGATCTTGCAAGGAAATTTCATGGGTTTCTCCTTCTCTTTTTTGTTTTTAGCAGCGTTTTTCTAATTAGGATTATTTTGATGGTCTGACTGCTCTTCTGAAGAAGATGTATTTTTCTTGTTCTTCTTATTCTTTCCACTAGGGTTTTGTGAAGTTTGCACAAAGCTGTCCTTAGCAGTAGGAAGGGTAGTCATTTGGTTAGGGGTAGTGGCAGCTAAGGATGGCTAGGAAGTTTGCCGCTGAGACTATTTTGTGGCTACACTAGAGATTTTTCCAATGAGACTGTTGGCGTGGACTTCGGGTTTCTGAGTAGTGGGAGAATTGGGGTTACCTAGAGCACTGGGGAGTAAATCATATAGTGTGCTAGATTGTGAGTAGATTAAATCTAAATGATAGGCACAACGAATGCACTGATCTTCTGTAACAACACTAGATAGGCCAATGTCTTTAGAGATGTGGGGTAAGAGAGACTTACAAAACCAATTAGATAGAAGATGATCCAGGATTGTCTCTTTGACTAGCCTCCTCCTACACCTCCATTCATGAATGTGATCAGAGATGTGGGTGGCGGTGTCTTGGTGCAGCGAGATTAACAGTTCCGTTTCAGTTTCGTATCTGATCGGTAATTGGAAGTTATCTAGAAAATCTGTAGCTAAAGTTCCAAAAGTGTTGATGGCGGCGCGTGGTAATTCAATATACCACTTGGCAGCATTTCCTGTAAGGGTGCCGGGAAAAAATCAAATTCGAATGCTATCATCCACCATGGAATTAGAGATAGACCATAAATAAAAGGTGGTGATGTGTGCGGTTGGGTCTCCCCCTTGTTTCCCATCAAACTTTGAGATGTCAGAAGGAATCCTGTGCGGTATTAGAGGCTAGAGCGGGTTGTGATTGATGGGGTCATTAGTCAGTTTATAGATGCCGGGGATGTCTAAATCCATCAACCATAAACCATAAAATCCATCAACCATAAACCGTGTTCAAGAATATTCAAAAGGTCCTCAATAAGTGATCTTCCTAGCAGGAAATCTTGTAAGAAATGAAAGAATTGGAGTCACCACTTGAACATGAAACTAATTCTAAAACAGAAGAAATAATCAAGTGATAGCAGATGGATACAAGGGGGGATTCTTGTCTGGGAGTAAAAAGATGAATAAGTGGAGTCGCCACCCAAACAAGAAGCCAGCCAAAATGTCCAGCTGCCAAAGATACGATGATGAGAATGATTAGTGATATGACGAAAGATAAGATGATGAAAAAATGAAGAGATGCCAAAGTCACCAGAAAATGTGATCCCTTATGACAGGCTACTGAATGGCGAGGAAAGATTAGAAGATTAGAAAATGTCATTAAGACCAAGGATAGAAAAAATTTGTCCCCGGCAACGGCGCTAAAAAATGTTGTCGCACAGATTGTCAAGGCACCGCGACAACAGCTCAGATCGGGGGCTGTCACGTTTATCCCCAATCTCTCTGTTTAATCCGTCTCCTTGCAGGCTAAGGGAGGTAGACCCTATTAGAAATGAGGATGAAAAATCCAAGAGACATAGCTAAAACATCAAATACTTAATAAAATGAACGAGATTCCACAAATCTAAATTAGATTTCACTTTTAAGACCAGTGCCTTATGGAGTCAAACAAAATCCCGTTATGCAATTATAAACAAGTAAGTGATGATTAACTGCTGATTATTAAAACACGATTGATTACAATGATATTCAATTGAAAACTTCACAACCATGCATTAAAATATCTTAAACCCACATTAATATTATCACAAGATGAAAATGCCAGATATTTGCAATATTTCCAGATTAAGATGTTCCAGTTCGAAATTTAGAATGCTCCACAGTCAAACTTCAAATGGAAAAATTAATCTCATTTGACTATAGAAATTTTATTTTATTTTTTAGAATTTTGAAATTTTTATATTTTTTATTTTTATTATTTTTTAAATAAAAAATTAAAACCAAAAAAATCTAAATCTAAACTAAAACTTTAATCTAAGAAAAAAACTAGAATTAAAATCTAAATCTAAAATCTAAAAACTAAAGCTAAAGTTAAATTATAAAACTAACTAAATTTAAAACTAAAACTAAGTTAAATTTAAACTACACTAAAGTCAAAACTAAACTAAGACTCAAAAATAAAATTACAACCTAGCTACAAAAATGAAATCTAATTAAACTAAAATAAAAGTTAGAAATTAAAAGTTAAACAAAAACTAACACTTAAAAAAAAAAAATTGAAATCGAAAACCTACGCTATCACTAAACTAATGCTAATCTAAACCAACTATAATCCTAACTAAAATCTACGCTACCACCAAAACAAATAAAAAAGGGGACGAAATTTAAACTTAAGCTATCACTAAAAAATCAACCTAAAATCTACATTATGAGAGTAAGTAACACAAATAAAATTGAAATTGAACGCGTTTATTCGTTTTGTTGTATTTTCTTGCAGGTCGATTGAGCGGATTGGATGCTTGCATGCGGAGAGAAGATCGAAGTCTGATATGGTGAAGAGTAGATCACGGGCAGCTTGCAGAGATAAATCCACTGGCTAAATCGATTGCGGCACGAATGGAGGAATATGACGGTGGGCAGAGTGAGAGTGTATGCAGGCTTGGACGGCAGAATAGAGGCACGTGAGGACAGATTCGATGAGCAATGATGAACCAGACAGCTTCAATTCTACGCTTATGGTCTTGGATATAGTAGTTATATTTTTATTTTATTTTTTATGCAGGTTGATGGACAGAGGGGACGGAAAATGCTGAGATAGATGAGTTGATGGGAAGAAAGATGCTGAGAGGAGGATGCATGAGGTTGGATAGGGTTAATGAAAATGATGGCGGGGGAAACGCTAATGCAGGTTAATGAGATTTGAGGTAGCGACAAGAATAAAGCCAGTAAATTCAATTTCATAACATTTTCAACGTTTAAGCTCAGTTTTTGTGCTCTTTAAATCGAAACAATGTCCAGATTCGTCCACAGTTGTAAATTGAGGCCAGATCTGGCATTTGGAGGCTAGATCTTCCTTAGATCTTAAAAAATTTTGATTTGAACCCTGAATCTGCAAGAGACCAACCAGATCTGAAGATACACACCAAGAAACAATTAAACCCTTACAGTCCTAAAAGAAAATTTACAGATTTACAACTAGTTTACAGATTTAAAACCCTCATGGTCAGATTTGAATCTATTTTAGCACAGTTTAGAAATTAAAATTTTTTAAATGAGAGGCACAAGCCTTTGAAACCCTGCAAAATCACAAATATCATAAGATAGACCTAGAATTTAACAAATAAAGAGCTTATCAGATTTATGTTTATTGAGAGTCGGCTGGTCTAACTGAAGACTTCTCCAGACGCCCAAATCTTTAAAAAAAAAAAAAAATCCCTGCACACTTAGATCTGAATCTTAGATCGATAGAGGTTTAAGAAAACAACATGAGACCTTTCCAGAAAAATCAAAATGTTATTTTATAAACCCAGAAAACTGCACAAGATACCTGTATGCAGATTAATCCATGAAGGCCATCAACCATAAAATAAAAGAAACAAAGTAGCAGATTTTAGAGACAATTCACCACATAGATCCGAGAAGCAACATCAAAATTTGTAACCCCAAAGTCTTTATGCTTTATTCCTCAAAAGTTTACAAGAGCTTCTAAGAGAAAGTGCACAATCCTGAGATCGGATGACTCAAGACTGACAAAGACCTCTAAATTTATAGGACAAAATCTCCAACGGCTAGTTTGGATGATCCTCATCAAAATAATCTCAACCATCCAAAAGATTTAATTATCTTTTAATCCAGAGTGTTGAAATTAAAATTTTTGGGAAAAAATGAATTTATCAATTAATTCAATTTTAAATAACTCAAAAATATTATTTTTGAGTTAATTACCCCAAAATTTTGACTTTAACTTAACCACCAAGGCCCAAGGGTCCAAAATTTCTTAAAATTTTCAATATTCCCTTGGCCCGGGGCTTTCAAAATCATTTTTCAAGGACCCACAAATTTTTCCTTTAAAGATTTAATCCTAACTTAGGACCCTAAATTAATTAAATTTCTGGTTTAAGATTTTATTAATTAATTGACCAGAAAATTTAATTAATTGACTAAGAGGGGATTATAATTATTTTTCCAACCCTCTTTTCAATGAGATAATACATTTACATACATGAAGGGGGAATACCCATTCGTATAGACCCTCAAATAAATACCCAATTCTGTGACTCAAAACATGATCTAGTAGACCAAGTAGTTCAAACTACTTTTACAAGGACTCGATAGAAAACTAGGACTCACTTAGTATGCTGATGATAAAATCCACCCTAGATTTGGGGTGAGGCTGGAGGGAAAAACTCTGCCGATCACTTTCATGAATCATTGAGACAAAAAACCTCCTAGGATGGAAATCATCAACAACATACTAGGCTTACCTAGGTTGTTACATACATTGACGGTCTTAATTAGATCATTTACATCATAACATGCAGAATGAGTTTACATCATTACAAAAATATGTCGACCGGCAATGAAATCTGGATTGTTGGGAAAAATACTGAGAGGGGGGGGTGAATCAGTATTTACTGCATAATCAAAACTTTTTACTTTTTCATTCCTTAAAACCCATACGCTACTTTCCTTCAGTAAACTAGCGTATATACGCGGATCCCCTTTATGAAACTAGCGTATACACAGGGATCTAGATCTGTCATTAAATCCTTACTTATATTATTCCATCATTCATTCATCAGATGTTCAATAAACAGTAAACAGGTGCAGTAAGAACAGAATAAACCATCACACAAAGCATCACACATGAACACCAGGATTTTTAGGTGGAAACCCAAATTGGGAGAAAACCACCGCTGCAGTTGCTCAGCCTTCAATATTTTATTATAGAGAAAACATCTTACAACATATGTGCTGGCGCAGACTTGAACAACACACAGGCACCCACCTGCGCTCGTTTACCAGCCTCTCCTGGAAGGGAGCTCCAACTCCCTGACTCGTTTACCAGCCTCTCCTGGAAGGGAGCTACGACCCCCTGATCTCGTTTACCAGCCTCACTTGGAAGGGAGCTACAACCCCCTAATTGAAGGCTACAACCTTCAGCACCACCTTGGACCACGTTTCATCAATTTTCACACTGGATCCAACAACTTCAATAGAACACCACTTGCAGGCCACATTTCATCATATTTCCAGACTGGACCCTTTCCAAACTTTTAAGCACAAACATACATCACCAACATATACTTAACAACACAGATCAGATAGCAGAAACACAGCAGAACAGATCAGATATTTCATACCCTTTGCTTCAGCAAACCCTAGTTTGCATACGCGCTTTCACTTCACTGATGTCGCGTATATACGCGCTTCCGTCCACACAGACCAGCGTATACCTCAGTGTATATTTTATTGCGCATACGCGCTTTCTCTTCGCTGAAGCCGCGTATATATGCGCTTCCTCCGCAGCGAAGTAGCGTATAGATCTTCAATCATTACAGAGCAGCATACTTCATCAGATCAGATATTCAGTTCAGATCTACCCTTTTGCTTCAGGCAGATGTTCGCCTAGATGCTCGCCTCATCACAGATCTAAGCCTTCCATAATCAGATCTAGCAAATACAAGAGCAATTCAGATCTAGATCCTCTTCTTCATCATTGGTGCATCATACATTCAGATTTATCATTCAAGTGTAACCCTTTCCATTCAGATATACTTCAGAGAGAAGTATTCATTCAAGCTCAGACATCTTGCACCCACACTCATGTTGTGCACAATGAATTTGTTCTCCTTATATAGGTTTATCCTTTTCAATACCATGAGCCCCTTTTTCAATACCATGGGCCAAAACAATACCATGAGCCCAAAACTACCTGGACGGGGTCAATTAGGCGGATCATTACCCAATACCATGGGTCAATACCATGGTGGTTACCCTTGGATTTGCACTTTTTGAGCGCTTTATCCCATACGCGACTTGGCACGTTCTTTTCCGCGTGCATACGCGACTTCCCCTAGGCCAATCCGCGTATACCTAGAGACATACTCTTTTTCATCATAGAATCTAGCACATGCTGAAATCCTTTCTTCATTGCCTTCTGTACTCACTGTAGATACATCCGATTTCCTTCATCAAGAACATATTCTATCAAGCACAACTTCATCAAGTAAGTTGTCATCATCTTTATCAGATGGGTTGCCTTTCAAGGACAACACTCAGCATCATATTGTCAACAAACATTATATCACACCAGATTTACATCATTTAATAAGTCCATCAAGTCAAGCATAACTTCATCAGATGGATTGCCATCAAGGACAACACATGTCAACAGTCACATGTCTTCATCTTCATTCAGTGGGTTTCCATCAAGGACAACCACTCTGCATCATATTTCCAACAATCTCCCCCTTTGGACTTGATGGAAACCATGATGGTGTTTGGTTACCACAACAGATTTAAGACAATATTTGACACCATTCTTTCTCTTCATTCAAACACCATGTCACTCTCCCCCTTTGACATCAAGGGAAAAGGGCGGATCAACACCAACATACTCTCCCCCTTTTCTCCTCATGTAGAAGAAGCGTTCTGCAGATATGATGTATACTGAAGTGACCAAGCTCCCCCTGAGTTCATGCTGAATCTTGAAACATATTTTTCAATGAAGTACATGACTCTATGACATTCCTATCACCAATGACTCATACGTACATCAAAGATTCATCCAAGTGGATTTACATATAAGACTCAATTACCCTACCAAGTGGGTTTACACAATTCAACTCAGCTACCCAACCAATTGGGTTTACAAATTTGACAAGTCCTTACATGACTGAATATTACAATTTTACATCATGGGTCTCAACAAGACCTTTTCAACAAATTACAAAGATGACCATTTAAGACCAACACCAGAAAGTCCTTAAGAAAGAGAACATATTTCAGAATCATCATAATGCCAACATTGCATTATACTCAGCAAAGCTAATGCTCCCCCTGAATCTGTGCAACCAAGTAACCTTTCCAAATGACTAAGGCTCCCCCTTAGTTTGTGCATCCTGAAAACTTCCACCAACAAATCATCAAGGCATCTTCATCAAAACATTAGAAACAGAATTATGAGAATTGGAACACAACCAGAGATACCAAACAGTATCAGAGATACCAAACAGCACTGAAACTGTGCTGAAGAGAGCTGAACCAACCAAAAATTGTCAACAATCAGTCATACGCGGTTTTCTTTGCAGGAACTAGCGTATATACGCGACTGTGTTTCAGGAAACCCGCGTATCCCAAGCCATCTTCTAAATTTATGCAGATTTGTTCTTTTGACTGGCAGAGAATACTCCCAGCTTCTGTCTTAGATACTCGAACGCTTCCCTGGGCATAGGTTTGGTAAAAATATCAGCAACTTGTTCTTTGGAGGGAACATACTCCAACTTCACCGTTTGCTCAAGCACTTGTTCACGTAAGAAGTGATACTTGATGGGAATGTGCTTGGTCTTTGAATGCATAACAGGATTCTTTGAAATACTGATGGCACTTGTATTGTCACACTTAATGGGGACAGAAGGTGTACATTTGATTTGAAAATCTTGTAAGGTTTGCATCATCCAAAGGAGTTGAGTGCAACAAGATGCGGCAGCCACATATTCTGCTTCTGCTGTAGATAAGGCAATAGAATTTTGCTTCTTGCTGAACCAAGATACTAACCGGGGCCCCATGTAGAATGCACCACCACTAGTGCTTTTCCGATCATCAACACTTCCAGCCCAATCTGCATCAGTGTAAGCATGAAGAGTAATATCAGCATTCTTTGGATACCATAGACCAAAGTCTTGAGTTCCTTGAAGATATTTGAATATTCTTTTAACAGCCTGAAGATGAGACTCTTTTGGATTAGCTTGGAATCGTCCAACAATCCCAACAGCCTGCATAATGTCAGGTCTAGTCCCAGTGAGATAAAGTAAACTTCCTATCATCGATCTATATTCTGGTTGATTCACTGTGGGAGAATCATCATTAGAACTGAGACTGCATCCGGTTATCATTGGTGTACTTACAGGTTTGCATTCTTCCATGCCATACTTCTTCAGAATTTGCTTAAGATATTTTGCTTGAGATAAAAAAATACCATTTGCCGTTTGGTGCACTTGCAAGCCAAGAAAGAATGTTAGTTCCCCAAGTAAAGACATTTCAAATTCTTGCTGCATGACAAAAGCAAATTTTTGACTCAAAGATTCTTCGTTGCTCCCAAAAATGATGTCATCAACATATACAACCACAATCAATAGTTTATCATTTTCAATTTTTGTGTACAAGTTACTATCAGCAGACCCTTTTGAAAAACCTTGTTGATGAAGATATTTGTCAAAACGATAATACCAAGCTCTTGGAGCTTGTTTGAGACCATATAGAGCCTTTTTAAGTCTACAAACAAGATTTGCATCATTTCCCAAAATGAATCCTTCCGGTTGTTCTATATATACTTCTTCTTCTAGATCACCATTAAGAAAAGAAGATTTAACATCCATTTGATAAACTTTGATTTGTTGATAACTTGAAAAAGCAAGAAACATTCTTATGGCTTCAAGTCTAGCTACAGGAGCAAAAGTTTCTTCAAAGTCAATACCTTCTTGTTGAGTATACCCTTTGCAAACCAATCTAGCTTTGTTTCTTACAACATCCCCATTCTCATTTAACTTGTTCTTGAAAATCCATTTAGTTCCAATGACATTTTTATCATGAGGTCTTGGAACCAAATCCCAAGTGTCATTCTTTTCAATTTGAACAAGTTCTTCATACATGGCTTGCCTCCAACATTCATATTTGCTAGCTTCATTGACATTGTGTGGTTCAATTGTGGATATGAGTGCCAAATGATTAGAAGATCCTACAAGAGTTCTCCTTGTTCGTACACCAGATTCCTTGTCACCCAAAATTTGAGATTCAGGATGATTCTTTTGAACATATCTGGATGGAGCCTTTTCAGATAGATCATCTTCAGGTTCTTCATTGGATCCACTGTCTATATCATTGCTATCTGATGTAGAAGGCCATATGTCACTATCATCTTCTTTTGTTGTTTATTTTTCTTCTTTAGGAGCTGCAGGAGACTCATCAATAACAACATCAATACATTCAACAACCTTTCGAAGCCTTTTATTGTAACATGTGAATGCTTTGCTTGATGATGAGTAACCAAGAAATATCCCTTCATCTGATCTAGGTTCAAATTTGCCAAGCTTTTCATCATTATTTTTTATAAAGCATTTACTTCCAAAAACCTTAAAATGCCTCACAGTGGGAGAATTGCCATACCAGAGTTCATATGGAGTTTTTTCACTATTTACCCGAACATGAGCCTTATTGAGAATGTTAACTGCTGTATGTGCTGCTTCACTCCAGAACATGTCAGGAACATCAGAATCAGCAAGCATAGCTCTAGCCATTTGAACAATTGTTCTATTCATTCTTTCTGCTACACCATTTTGTTGTGGAGTGCCTGCTACAGAGAACTGCCTTTTAATGCCATGTTGTTCACAAAAATCAAAGAATTCATTTGAAGAATATTCTCCTCCTCGATCAGATCTAAGACACTTGATTTTTAGATCTAATTCATTTTCTGCCAATGCTTTGAAGCTCTGAAATTTTTCAAGTGCTTGATCTTTGTGTTTAATGAACCCGATCCAACACATTCTAGAGTAGTCATCAATAAATAAGATATAGTATTCTTCCCCACGTAATGACTTTTCCTCATAGGTCCACAGATATCAGTATGAATGAGTTCAAGAGGCTTACTTGATGATCCTTCTTTGGCATTAAATCATACTCTGGTCTGCTTACCAAATTGACAAGATTTGCATATGGTACTTTCCGGAAGATTGACCTTGGGAAGAACACGAACAGCTTGAAGTCTGCTTGCTTTGTTGATTTGAGAGAAACTCAGATGCCCCAGCCTTCTATGCCATAGCCAATTTTCTGAAGACTTTCTTAAGTAACATTGATCTATGCCGTTTAGTACATACAGGTTGCTTGGATTTCTTTTTCCTTTTATAATGATTTTACCTGTATCGAGATCACGAACCACACATTCTTTGGAACTGAAGACCACTTCTGCTCCTTGATCACACATTTGACTAACACTTAACAAGTTATGCCTTAATCCATCCACATACATGACATCTTTAGCCTTCACCTTTTCTTTTAGAAAAACTGACCCTTTTCCTTTAATTACAGCAGGAGTATCATTTCCAAATGTAACTTTCTTTTCTTTTTCTAGAGAATTATAAGTATGAAGTTTGATTTTGTCACCTGTCATGTGTCTTGAGCACCCACTATCGATGTACCATTGATTTTCTTCACCTTCCGCAAATAATGCTATCCCACAATTTTCAACTGGTGGTTCTTTCTTTTTCCATATTTTAGAGCTTGAGGGAACATGTTCTTTTGGCTGGATCTTGTTCCTGCATTCAGATTCTTCATGGCCAAAGTTATTACAATAAGTGCATTCAACTTCACTTTGAAGAGGAGAAATTTTTTTATAGGTATTCTTCTTTGGTTCAGTATCCAAACTTTTCTTTATTGCTTCTCTTGTCATGATGGTTTTATATGCAACACATTGGATAGCTTTATGACCAAAATTGTGACAAGTGAAACATTGCCCATTGAAGTAGAAATTTCTGCGATCATGGAATCTTCTATTTGAATTTACATGTTGGTTGTAGTGTCTTTGAAAGCTATCCTTGTTAGTGTTCCTTGAATTGAGATGGTCCTGCTTTCCCTGTAGAGATCCTTTATTCCCTTGCTGAGTGGCTGAATGATGTAAACCACCTGTAACTGCTTTTAGATAGTTTGGTGCTGAAGTTTGAGAAGATTCTCCGGTATAACCAAGACCTGTCTTTATAAGAGGAGAATGTTGTACCTTGATGATCTCATCTAAGGTTTTAGATCCTTTAGCAAATCTAAGATTCAAGGTTTTTGCTTTCTCAACTTCTTTTCTTTGACTTACCACTTCACATTCTAGTTTTTCAATATGTTTCTTTGCTTCTTCAAGCTGCTTTTCAATGATCTCTCTGATTATCTTTTGTTCTTCTAAGCGTAGTTTGAGTTGATTATTTTCTTCAAGAAAATTGTTTTCTTCTAGAGCATCCATAAAAGTATCCTTTTCTTCTTTTTGTTCAAATGCCATGAGAAGTCTAAGATCTTCTTCACATTCTTCCTCACTATTAGATGACTCATCACTATCTTCATTAGCATAGTAACTTTTAGAGCTAGATCGGTTCTTATTCCTTCTTACTACTTCTTTTCTTTTATAAGGACATTTTGCAGCATAATGACCAACTTTACCACACTCAAAACATTTGAAGGGAAGCTCACCTTTGAATCTTCCAGTACCTAGTTGGAGCTTTCTCACGAAATTTGCTTCTTCTTCATCAGATACATAGATGGATTCTTTGACAACCTCCTTTTCCTTTCCTTTTGTAGATGCCTTAAAAGCAGCTTCTCTTATTTGAGAAGGACCTCCTTGTCTCATTTCAAAAGCAGTCAGAGTACCATGTAATTGAACAATAGTAAGTGATTGCAGATCTTGCCTTTCTTCAATAGCTGAAACTTTAGAGTCAAATTTTGAAGTCAAGGATCTTAAGACCTTTTCCACCAGAGTAGTATCAGTTATGGTTTCACCCAAATTTTTCATTCGATTTACAATATCATCCAGACGAAGAAAGAAACTGGCAACACTCTCATCACTATGCATCTTCAAATTTTCATATTCAATTCTAAGAGTTTGGAGTTTTGCACTTTTTACCTTTGTGTCTCCTTCATAGCTCAGAATGATTTTGTCCCATATTTCTTTTGCTCAATGTAGCTGCATCACTTTAGCAAATTCTGATTCAGACATGCTTCCTAGCAAGACATTTACTGCTTTGGCATTGGTTTCATACTTCTTCCTTTCTGCTGCATCAGTAGGAATACTTGCCGGGTATTGATAACCTTCTTCCATGATTGCCCATACATCTGCACCAAGACTTTGCAGATATGCTTTTGTACGTACCTTCCAGAATATCAGATTGCTTCCATTGAATAGAGGTGGCTTTATGGACATTACTCCTTCTTGACTTCCCATTGCGACGGATATCTTTTAAGCGATCAAGCTTCTGTACAAGGACCTTCTCTGATACCAATTGTTGGGAAAAATACTGAGAGGGGGGGGTGAATTAGTATTTACTGCATAATCAAAAAATTTTACTTTTTCATTCCTTAAAACCCATACGCTACTTTCCTTCAGTAAAATAGCGTATATACGCGGATCCCCTTTATGAAAATAGCGTTTACACAGGGATCTAGATCTGTCATTAAATCTTTACTTATATTATTCCATCATTCATTCATCATATGTTCAATAAACAGTAAACAGGTGCAGTAAGAAAGTGCAGTAAGATCAGAATAAACCATCACACAAAGCATCACACATGAATGATTTTTAGGTGGAAAACCCAACCTGAGAGTCCACCGTCGTAAACACAAATTCTTCAATATTTTATTATAGAGAAAACATCTTACAACATATGTGTTGCCAGATTACTCAAAGACGCAGTACCCACTCGCGCTCATGATGCCTCTCCTGGAAGGGAGCTCCAACCCCCCGACTCGTTTACCAGCCTCTCCTGGAAGGGAGCTACGACCCCCTGATCTCGTTTACCAGCCTCTCCTGGAAGGGAGCTACGACCCCCTGACTGAAGGCTACAACCCTCAGCACCTCTATGGACCACGTTTCATCAATTTTCACACTGGATCCAACAACTTCAATAGAACAATACTTGTAGGCCACGTTTCATCATATTTCCAGACTGAACCCTTTCCATACTTTTAAGCACAAACATACATCACCAACAGATACTTATCAACACAGATCAGATAGCAGAAACACAGCAGAACAGATCAGATATTTCATACCATTTGCTTCAGCAAACCCTAGTTTGCATACGCGCTTTCCCTTCACTGATGTCGCGTATATACGCGCTTCCGTCCACACAAACCAGCGTATACCTCAGTGTATATTTTATTGCGCATACGCGCTTTTACTTCAGAGAAGCTGCGTATATACGCGCTTCCTCCGCGGTGAAGTAGCGTATAGATCTTCAATCATTACAGAGCAGCATACTTCATCAGATCAGATATTCAGTTCAGATCTACCCTTTTTCTTCAGACAGATGTTCGCCTAGATGCTCGCCTCATCACAGATCTAAGCCTTCCATAATCATATCTAGCAAATACAAGAGCAATTCAGATCTAGATCCCCTTCTTCATCATTGGTGCATCATACATTCAGATCTATCATTCAAGTGTAACCCTTTCCATTCAGATATACTTCAGAGAGAAGTATTCATTCAAGCTCAGACATCTTGCACCCACACTCATGTTATGCACAATGAATTTGTTCTCCTTATATAGGTTTATCCTTTTTCAATACCATGAGCCCCTTTTTCAATACCATGGGCCAAAACAATATCATGAGCCCAAAACTACCTGGACGAGGTCAATTAGGCGGATCATTACCTAATACCATGGGTCAATACCATGGTGGTTACCCTTGGTTTTGCACTTTTTGAGCGCTTTAGCCCATACGCGACTTGGCACGTTCTTTTCCGCGTGCATACGCGACTTCCCCTAGGCCAATCCGCGTATACCTAGAGACATACTCTTTTTCATTATAGAATCTAGCACATGCTGAAATCCTTTCTTCATTGCCTTCTGTACTCACTGTAGATACCTCAGATTTCCTTCATCAAGAACATATTCTATCAAGCACAACTTCATCAAGTAAGTTGTCATCATATTTATCAGATGGGTTGCCTTTCAAGGAAAACACTCAGCATCATATTGTCAACAAACATTATATCACATCAGATTTACATCATTTACTAAGTCCATCAAGTCAAGCATAACTTCATCAGGTGGATTGCCATCAAGGAAAAAACATGTCAACAGTCGCATGTCTTCATCTTCATTCAGTGGGTTGCCATCAAGGACAACACTCTGCATCATATTTCCAACATGGATGACATGAGCCTCGAACATGATAAGTCCCATTTTAAAAATGGGGGTGTACTGCTATGGGGTCGTTGACAAAGTGTGGTCAACATCTAGCTCTACTTGGGGACACATTGCTTCATCGAAGGAATTTGAGAATCTAGAATTTACATCCAAGCAACACACAAAATTATATAAGTAGTGTCCATCCAAATATCATCATATAACATTTAAGTACATGAAAAATAGAAGATCTTCTTTTATTCATTATTCTACTTAACATGAAAAATAAATCTACTCTAACTGCAAAATGAAATGCTGAAATAATAAGGAGTAGGGTTAGAAATACGATAAAGAGGATGCCCTGTGGCATCAGATGTGCTCAATATAGTGCATGATGAGCATTTTCCTGCTTTCAGGAAAGTCTATAGGCTGTTTTTCAGATGTGCCATGTCTGATCTTGCATAATGTAGGACTCTGTCTTATCCGAATGTCAAGATGCTCTCGACCATCAGACGAATCAAACCGCTTACTTCTTCTTTTTTTATTTTTTCTCTTCGTCTGAGTGGGCTGTGATGTCAGCAATGAGACTACTGTAGATTTCTTGTCCTTATCTTGAAAATCCTTGTACAAAACATTTGATGAACCTAGAGCGCAACCAATCTTATTCTGGATATACTCTGTCAATGGTGACACATAAGCTTGGTATTTCTCAACGTCCTTTGTATCCATAGTTAATTCTTCCTTAATGGGAAAAGTGACCTCCATGTGATGAGATGGAAATTTCTTTAGCAAATTAGGAGGCCTATGATCTGTTGACAAATCCGACTTGGGTTGAAAATTCTGCATGTGATATCTTTCCATTCTTTCCAACTTCTTTTGGATATCAGTCATTTGATTAGAATGCTTAATATTAACAACAGTCATTTCCTTCGCATGACTCTCTTCAATCATCAACAATCTATGTTCCATGTTCTTTATTGATTCATCATTATCCGCTTTCATGGCCATGAAGAAATTTTGCATACAGTTCATCTCTTTCTTATGATTTGTTTCCATGATCGTCATTTCCTTAATATGTTTTTCTTCCATGGAAATTATTTGATTGGAGTGATTAAATTCCATGATTATTATCTTTTCCTCTAAGGCTAACAACTTGTTTCGTATAGCATCAATTTCCCTGGTATGATCAGCTGTTAATCTTGCTTGGTTAAGTTCCATATTCTTAATGATTTGAGCCTGGTTGGCCTCCATATTCTTGATTACCTAAGCTTGATTTAGCTGTATATCCTCAACCATCTGAATCATTTTTCTAACAAGATTTTTATCGTTGTCGACATTGGTTTGACAATTTGCTTCTACTTCACCACTATCATGGATTTGTGCTATTGTGGTATAAGTGGATTCATCCTGAGAATTGTCTAGAAAACTCTTTCTGATAGCTGAATCTTCTACAAGATCAATTTCATTATTTTGCATAGTACTGGAAACACAAGGCAAATCATCGTGTTTTATATATTTATCTGTAAAAGCATTGATGATGTCTTGTAAACCATACTCTTCAGGACACTTTCGAAACCAATCGATAGCATCACCTTTTAAAGAATAGCCAAAGACATGTATATTGACATCTTCATGATTATATTGTGAAGGACGAAAATATTTATGTATAAAAAGGTTGTCTGTCCTTAGATGTAATAGAGAAATGCCTAGATCACCACCTAAGAAAAAAGGCAATTTTGAAGTGGCCTCTTCTGGCATGTCATGAAAGGTGTCATCCATGATGACCTGGTTAAAATTTAAGAAATAGATCCGTGTTCAAGAATATTCAAAAGGTCCTCAAGAAGTGAGCTTCCTAGCAGGAAATCTTGTAATAAATGAAAGAATTGGAGTTGCCACTTGAACATGAAACTAATTCTAAAACAGAAGAAATAATCGAGCGATAGCAGATGGATACAAGGGGGGATTCTTGTCTGGGAGTAAAAATATGAATAAGTGGAGTCGCCACCCAAACAAGAAGCCAACCAAAATGTCTAGGTGCCAAAGATACGATGATGAGAATGATTAGTGATATGACGAAAGATAAGACGACGAAAAAATGAAGAGATGAAAAGTCGCCAGAAAATGTGATCCATTGTGACAGGCTACTGAATGGCGAGGAAATATTATAAGATTAGAAAATTTCGTTAAGACCAAGGACAAAAAAACTCTATCCCTGGCAACGGTGCCAAAAAATGTTGTTGCACAGATTGTCAAGGCACCGCGACAGCGGCTCAGATCGGGGGCTGTCACCTTTATCCCCAATCTCTCTGTTTAAGCCGTCTCCTTGCAGGCTAAGGGAGGTAGACCCTATTAGAAATGAGGGTGAAGAATCCGAGAGACACAGCTAAAACATCAAATACTTAATAAAATGAATGAGATTCCACAAATCTAAATTAGATTTCACTTTTAAGACCAGTGCCTTATGGAGTCAAACAAAATCCCGTTATGTAATTATAAACAAGTAAGTGATGATCAACTACTGCTTATTAAAACACGATTGATTACAATGATATTCAATTGAAAACTTCACAACCATGCATTAAAATATCTTAAACCCACAACAATATTATCACAAGATGAAAATGCCAGATATTTGCAATATTTCCAGATTAAGATGTTCCAGTTTGAAAATTAGAATGTTCCACAGTCAAACTTCAGATGGAAAAATTAAGCACATTTGACTATAGAAATTTTATTTTATTTTTTAGAATTTTGAAATTTTTATATTTTTTATTTGTATTATTTTTTAAATAAAATATTAAAACCAAAAAAATCTAAATCTAAACTAAAACTTTAATCTAAAAAAAAAATTGGAATTAAAATCTAAATCTAAAATCTAAAAACTAAAGCTAAAGTTAAATTCTAAAACTAACTAAATTTAAAACTGAAACTAAGTTAAATTTATACTACACTAAAGTCAAAACTAAACTAAGACTCAAAAATAAAATTACAACCTAGCTACACAAATGAAATCTAATTAAACTAAAATAAAAGTTATAAATTAAAAGTTAAACAAAAACTAACACTTAAAAAAAATAATTTGAAATCGAAAACCTACGCTATCACTAAACTAACGCTAATCTAAACCAACTATAATCCTAACTAAAATCTACGCTACCACCAAAAAAAATAAAAAAGGGGACAAAATTTAAACTTAAGCTATCACTAAAAAATCAACCTAAAATCTACGTTCTGAGACCAAGTAACACAAATAAAATTGAAATTGAACACGTTTATTCGTTTTGTTGTATTTTCTTGCAGGTCGATTGAGCGGACGGGATGCTTGGACGCGGAGAGCAGATCGAATTCTGATATGGTGAAGAGCAGATCACGGGCAACTTGCAGAGATAAATCCATTGGCTAAATCGATTGCGGCATGAATGGAGGAATATGACGGCGGGCAGAGTGAGAGTGTATGCAGGCTTGGACGGCAGAATAGAGGCACGTGAGGACAGATTCAATGAGCAATGATGAACCAGACGGCTTCAATTCTGCGCTTATGGTCTTGGATGCAGTAGTTATATTTTTATTTTATTTTTTATGCAGGTTGATGGACAGAGGGGACGAAAAATGCTGAGATATTTGAGTCGATGGGCAGAAAGATGCTGAGCAGAGGATGCATGAGGTTGGACAGGGTTAATGAAAATGATGGTGGGGGAAACACTAATGCAGGTTAATGAGATTTGAGGCAGCGATAATAATAAACCCAGTACATTCAATTTCATAAAATTTTCAACGTTTAAGGTTAGTTTTTGTGCTCTTTAAATCGAAACAATGTCCAGATTCATCCACAGTTGTAAATTGAGGCCAGATTTGGCCTTTGGAGGCTAGATCTACCTTAGATCTTAAATTTTTTTTATTTGAACCCTGAATCTACAAGAGACCAGCCAGATCTGAAGATACACACCAAGAAACAATTAAACCCTTATAATCCTAAAAGAAAATTTACAGATTTACAACTAGTTTACAAATTTAAAACCCTCATGGTCAGATTTGAATCTATTTTAGCATAGTTTAGAAATTAAATTTTTTTAAATGAGAGGCACAAGCCTTTGAAACCCTGCAAAATCACAAATATCGTAAGATAGATCTGGAATTTAACAAATAAAGAGCTTATTAGATTTATGTTTATTGAGAGTCGGTTGGTCCAACCGAAGACTTCCCCAGACGCCCAAATCCTAAAAAAAAAAAATTCTCTGCACACTTAGATCTGAATCTTAGATCGATAGAGGTTTAAGAAAACAACATGAGACCTTTGCATAAAAATCAAAATGTTATTTTATAAACCCAGAAAACTGCACAAGATACTTGTACGCAGATTAATCCATGAAGGCCATCAACCATAAAATACAAGAAACAAAGTAGCATATTTTAGAGACAATTCACCACATAGATCTGAGAAGAAACATCAAAATTTGTAACCCCAAAGTCTTTATGCTTTATTCCTCAAAAGTTTACAAGAGCTTCTAAGAGAAAGTGCACGATCCTGAGATCGGATGACTCAAGACTGACAAAGACCTCTAAATTTATAGGACAAAATCTCCAACGGCTAGTTTGGATGATCCTCATCAAAATAATCTCAACTGTCCAAAAGATTTAATTATCTTTTAATTCAGAGCGCTGAAATTAAATTTTTTTGGGAAAAAATGAATTTATCATTTAATTTAATTTTAATTAACTCAAAATATTATTTTTGAGTTAATTACCCCAAAATTTTGACTTTGACTTAACCACCAAGGCCCAAGGGTAAAAAATTTCTTAAAATTCTCAATATTCCCTTGGCCTGGGGCTTTCAAAATCATTTTCCAAGGACCCACAAATTTTTCCTTTAAAGATTTAATCCTAACTTAGGACCCTAAATTAATTAAATTTCTGGTTTAAGATTTTATTAATTAATTGACCAGAAAATTTAATTAATTGACTAAGAGGGGATTATATTTATTTTTCCAACCCTCTTTTACATGAGATAATAGATTTACATACATGAAGGGGGAATACCCATTCGTATAGACCCTCAAATAAATACCCAATTCTGCGACTCAAAACATGATCTAGTAGACCAAGTAGTTCAAACTACTTTTTACAAGGACTCGATAGAAAACACTAGGACTCACTTAGCATGCTGATGACAAAATCCACCCTAGCTTTGGGGTGAGGCTGGAGGGAAAAACTCTGCCGATCACTTTCGTGAATCAGTGAGACAAAAAACCTCCTAGGATGGAAATCATCAACAACATACTAGGCTTACCTAGGTTGTTACATACATTGACGGTCTTACTTAGATCATTTACATCATAACATGCAGAATGGCTTTATATCATTACAAAAATATGTCGACCGGCAATGAAATCTGGATGACACGAGCCTCGAACATGATAAGTCCCATTTTAAAAATGGGGGTGTACTGCTATGGGGTCGTTGACAAAGTGTGGTCAACACTGCCAAAAATGGCAATTGTGGGTTTGCCCCCGAATCTAGCCAAGGAAGGTTCGGTTGACTATTTAGACCATAATGTCTGCCCATAAAAGTGTTACTAGGAGGATAAGTGGGACTTTGATAAGAATTTCCTATGGGTGGAGGTGTAGGGATATATGGTTGCTGTCCATAGGGCATATTTTATTGTGGGGCGAACAATTGGTTGCCATCAACATAAAAGTGCCCCCGTAGCCCAGATGGAGGTTGGGGTGGGTTGGTCTGTATGGATGCAATAGATTTGCCCAGAGGCATGCTACTACTTTCATAGTTCAGTAACGACATATACCCTACATCGATATTTAAACCACTTAAGGGAATAGTATTAACAATAGGTTGTTTGGTTTGTCCTAGTGATTGTAGGGGTAGTGAAATGTTCCTTGTTATTTGCGTGCTGGTGACATTGTCCCCTGGTATCGAGGCCAAGGGGTTTGAAATCAGCAAAGGGTTCCGACTGAAATGGTTGCTAAAAGGAACCGAAGTACTCCCACTCGTGGGAGGCGAAATCGTAGGTCCCAACGTCGTCACGGTAGGAGTAGATCCCAAAGGACTCGGTGAGTTACTCACAGTTGTGATAACTGCAGGGTTGGGACTAGGCATAAGTTGACTACTGGGGTTACCAAGTGATGGCATAGAACTGACAACTGGTGGGGAGGATGGTAGCAAACCTGGGATGGTTTCCATTGGTATCGACCTTGTGGATGCCGGTTTTGAAATGGATGTTTGTGCAGCCAAACACATGTTTTGGCATGGTGGAATCTGAATTATCACGGTTGCCGATAGATTAGTTAGTGGAGGATTGTAATGAAGTACGACACCTTCTATGAAAGGGTCCTCTAGAAATTCCATATGATATGAGGCTATGTGAAAATCAAGGTTCGTCAATGGAGACTGCTCTTCCGTAGAAGGCACGGGTTCACCGAGGTTCAATTCTTCCTCAGGAGTCAGAGGAGGTAGACCTTGCTGTCTTCGAGACAGACGACGTAGATCGGTTGACGCCACGGTGACCTATTTATTTTTTAACAAATTTTAATAAATTGTGATGTATTATAAAGTCTCAATGACAGTAACCACACACCTAAAAAAAAGAAAAAAGAAAAAATGACTCTCTAAAATCAATCAGCAAGCAGCCAGAATATGGTGCCCTATTTGAGTACTACCATTTGATAAAGATGAAACCCATTATCACAATAGTATACAGAGAGTGTTGTTCGAAAGTACAATTATGGTTACTCTAGAGCTTCGCATGAACCTCAGATGATAGGTGTAAGTACTCTTGTGAAGATGAGTACCCTCCTAAAGACCAAAGACAGAGTAGGTCCATCTATTTTAGGTACCAGGACAACCCGTCCCAGTCACCTTGTGAAAGTCCCTAAAAAGTATGGCCACTAAAGATACCTCAAATCATAGACATCATCAAGGGGGTCACGGTCTAGGACATCATACTATATGGGCAGAATACCTAGATCCCCGATCTAGTTTCAACATCCCCAAAGGGAACCCCAAGATATAGAATGCCCACTGGATGTAGTCAAAGGTGGGCTACCTTCTTGTGCACCCAAGTGTTGTCTCACGCTTAGCTCCAGTAAAGAAGTGGTCCTGATAATATGAGTGCAGTAGGATTTCTCTCGTTTAATGACTCTAGTTTCAAGTTTTGAGATCTTGGGTGATTTTTTCACTTTTACTAACCCAAGATCCTAGCCTGAACTACTGTTGGTGTGAGCTCAGAAAAATTAATGTGATTGATTTTATTATCGCTTGATTCTTAGTGTACTTGATTATTAGTTTTGTGGAAGGGGAGTGGACGTATGAAATGTGATGAGACTCTGACTCAAAAAACCATGCAAAAATATGCTCTAAATGTTCAATTCAATGAAGAGTATTTCTACAAGGAGAGGTTTCTTTTCAACATCTGTGTAGCAAACTTTCAAATAACACAGTTCAACTTTCAAGATTCAGACATCTATTTATCTCGCCTTAACAGTATTTTAACTGAAAATTTCAGAATTAATCTAGCTAGATGTAGAAAAACTATAAAAAAAATCTTCTAAAAAGAAAATGTATTCGACACTAACTTTTCAAACAAGAAAAAACAAACAGTAATGCCAGTTGGTAAAAAATCACAGGGATTTAGTCAAGGAAAGGTTCTGATGGCCAAAAAAATTTGCAACCAAAAGGAACATAACACAGGGGTGAATAGCAATTTTTTTGGCTGAGTAACGCACTAGTTCTGAGCAAAGACCACGTTAGTGTAGATACTAACGCACTGTAATCAAATTTGGGCCACGTTATAACGCTCTGGAATACTAAAAAAGACAATGTTAGCCAGGGTAAAGTTCTTCATATGGCTAAAAGGGAACAGGACTAAACTTTGTGAGCTTTCGAAATGTCTACTGGGCATAAAAGCTGGTCAGAAGGATATGTGAACAGAGGAAAGAAGGAGGAATAAAAAGAAATAATCTGGAAACATGGGGTTAATATCCCTAGCGGAGTTCCCAATTCTTATATAGGGTAAAATTCTTGGGTTTTTGGTTCTCGAATATCCCTCTCAGGTCTTTCTGGTGCCCGAGGTAGACAATAATATTAGCTGTATGGTTCACAAAGAAGATCCATATATGTTGATATCAACTTAAACAACTTGATGGAATAAGATGGAAGATTACCTCTTTCTATACCTTGAAGTATTTTGGAGAGAACTAAGTGGCGAAGCAGGGATCCTCCTTCACCAGCTCCAAATCTTGACCCTGTGATCAATCAAATCACCCGTGTTATCTCTACCACAATATACATTTCCTATCAATTTAAATTAATATATGATAAACATTAAACAATGCACGTCTAAGCCATTCATCTCATGCTGTATAAGTAATTGAAGAACAATAACAATATTGATGCATCAAATGGAAAAAACAGATATAGTTCTATTGATTTATAAAAAAGTAGGATTACAACCATTAGTTGTACCAAGCCCTCCTCAGTCTTCCAATATCTCTTTCTCTTTCTCTTGAATGTAGTGATGTCTTAATCAACAAGTTCTCAATGAACCTCTTTGATTTTTGACCTTCACACTATAACAATAAATGCTCTGCTTCACATGTATTCAAAAAACCTTCAACCTTGGACTTGTTATAGGCTTGAAATGACTTGAAATAAAGGCTGATTTTAGGCTAGATATATAATTAAAAGAGTTTAATTTTGATTTTGGTGGGTTTTTTTTGGAATCAAAGGGAAATGCAGTTTTGGGTCTGGGGATGAGGCATAGTTTTTGTAGAGTTCTGAATGGGGCAAGGAAGGCAATTGTTTTGATGCTTTGAATTGAATGAACGGATAGTTCAAACTAGTGAGGAGCTAAAGAGGGAAAGAGGCTTTCAATAATCCTCTTCAAACAGATGAAACCATGGAAAATTAAACAAAACTCAAGGCAGAGCAAAGCAATCTAATGAATTTCACCTTTATCACTCATTTGTTTAATTTAAGAAGAAAGGAGAAGGGAAATGATACACATAAAACATCAGTGAACTTAAAATCACATAGAGAAATACACCATCAAAACATAGAGCCACATGGATCCCAAAGAGTGCTGCAAACCCTGGTCTATTCCTTTGCCAAAATTGTAGAGATGAAATGTACAATGAAGTGCCAAGCAATCCCAAGTGTCCAACCCTGAAAATGACTGAAGAATTACATGATATAGACAAGAATAACTCATCCCCATGCCTCTAGGGGTCGAGCTCACCATTCTAGGAGTTTTTTCAACCATATCTAAACTAAGAACTGGAAAATAGGCAATGAAACAACTTGCCTCTATATCATAGGAAACTGATTCATTCACTTACATTTCACTTTTTGGTGAATGAATCTACTAGGATGAGTAACAATGTGCCAAAAATACATAAATTCATGAAATTAAATCAATTTACATCAAGAGTTACATGAAAAATTCAAACTAGCCAAAACTAGGCGAAAATCTGAACTGCTGAGTGAAAAATAAGCCAAATTTCCCAATGCGCCATGCCTGAAATCTCTATGCGTAGCGCTACTTTGAGGCTGATTTTGAGGGCCTTCCCGAAGTCCAAATTCAGCGCAGGATAGCTCGTTGGAAATCTATGCTAGTATGTTTTCCAACCCAAGTAGAATTTATAAATTTGGTTTCCATTTGCTCCTCAAAAAATCAAATCTCCCAACACTGCTTCCAGTGTGTCCAAAAAGTGGCAGAAAGGCCATTTTTGAGGTGTTTTTGACCCTTTGGGCAACCCAAAACTTGTAAAAATCCTTAGGTAATGGGTAGGCATGCATAAGTTTTGATGAAAAATCCATAAATGCAAAGTTTTCCTCCAAAGGAGCTGCCAATTATAAGCACGTGCCAAGTGGCACTACGCGTCGGGCGAAAAAATCTATGTTTATGCCAAAAAATTAAAAATTGACAAAATGTTTCCCAAATTTCTTGAAATTTGGACTGAATGTTCACTATCAAGAACTATGCTGGGCCAAAGAAGCTTCGGCCAAAATTTGGAGTCTATCATGCTTTTTGCGACACTTTAGTGCCCTCCTTAGCTTTGCCTTCAGGATTTTGATCCGCGCCTTGCAAACATGATTTCGCGCCCAATAATGGTTCTTCATGTGCCTGAGCATGTTATTTTCCTTGTTTTCCTTCTCCAACAGCTTATCAAGATGAATATTGACCCTCTCGAGCCAAGTCTCTCTATCAGCCTCAATCTCCTGCTCAATGGGTGTCATCTCGGTTTGGCTTCTTTGGGCAGCTTGCCGGTTCTCATGGATGTTTTGCAACTCCATGATTGTTTGCTAATCTTCTAACTATTTGTTTTGCTTCTCCAGGTAATTTATGATCCATTGGGCTCTCTGAAATTTGACGTTAAATGTGTCAATCTCTGCCTTCTGCTCCTGAATAGTCTCTCTCAACTTTGAGCTTGGAGAGCTCAAATCCTCATCAATAAGTATAAAATCAGTATTCTGGCCTCCTGAAGGCCCCTCATCCTGCATAGGCCTCTTACCTCTATCCTATACCTGTCCCTATGCTACTAATGACGGCAACAAGACCCCTTCCACCCCAGGTGGAGATAGTACTCGTCGGGCTGCTGCAAATAATACTCTGGTGCCTCTTTGATAAGTGATATATGTCGACACACTGATAGGATATGTCTCATGACCTTCAGGCTGATGTGAAGGTTCACCTTCATCATGGAAAACCTTCGAAGGAACTTGAGGAGCTGTGAATAATTTATGGGAAATGAAATCCTCCCATGAAATACCGTGCAATCCAAGCTGATGTACAACCACGATCTTGATGAGTGCATAGTGATAAATACTATTGTACTGCTGCTCGGGAGTTTCTTCTCCACAAGAGTGGTCATTCTCTCGATGTTATGGTACATGAAATAAGGGATGTTCATCATCCTAACTTTGGTGAAATGCATCAATAACTTGATATGATAGGCGTAGAGGCATGAGAACCAACCCTCACAACTGAAATATCTGATAATGAGTTTCATTAGGGGCACATAGGATTCCTTCAAAAACCTGAAAGGAAACACTCTGCTAAGTTGCCTCACAAAGCTAGGCATGACGTATGGTTCATAATGCACTCTATCCACCTGATGTCTTTTGTTCCACTGTTCACCCCAATTCGGTTTTCTGGTTTCTTGAGAGATGTTTTCTGGTGTCAAAGTGAAATTTACACCAGCAAGAGTTACCTGACCATCATGTAAATGCAATACAAACAAATGAACCAACTCCTGATGATGATGAATCCTAGCAATCATCTCACAATACTGATAGCATGACTACTCTAGAAAACATGCCATGGCAAGTGGGCAAGCCTGCAATTGATTCAGTGAGGTGGGCTCTTCTCTCACATGTTTGCCACCTTTACGAGGCCTTCTAGGTGCATGTATCTCAGTGGTAGAATAACTATCTTTGTCAGATGATGTATCAGTTTATATCTCCATGATGTCCATGCAAGGTGTATGTTGGCTTGTATGAGATGAAAATGAGAATTTGGTGCTTTTGTTTCAATTGCAAAATATATGGTGGTCAGAGAGGGACTGTGGAGAAATAGAGCAGTAGGGACAATGGGGTTCAATCAAGAGATAATTTGCCTTTTGGAATTTTGAAAAATGTTGGGACAATGGACAACCACTTGACTGTTTGGGAAACTTGGGGTTTTGGAATTTTTATAAGTGAGATGGGAAAGGGAGAGTGATAGGAAATGAAATGACTTAGGGATAGGGATATTGGGATTAGGAGTAAGTGACTTTTAGAGATGTAGGGAGATGGGAAATGGACTGCAAGGATGAGATAACATTGAGGGGGAGGAAAAAAAAGGTAGGGAATGGAATATGTGGCACAAAATTATTTTTAAAACACCAACTTCAAACCCTAAGAGAGAAATTCTTAACAAGATGATAGGGTTTAAGTTTTTGGCATTCAAATTCTCACATTCAATCTCAATCAACACCAAACATTTATCATAAGCAATGGAGTGATTGTATGGACTTAGTCGAACAAGGAGAGACCGAGTCGTTTTGATGATTGAGAGAAATGGCAACAATTTATGTGTTTCGGTTCAGTGCGCCATGCAGCAAACCTAGTGCACCACGCCCTCTTTATGCGCCGCGACCGTTCAAATTTTCAGTGTGTAGAGCGACCCTATGCACCGCGACCATCACCCAGTGCGTTGCGACAGTGAACTTCACCACAATTTCGGCCTCCAACGTTGGCTTTGCTTCCTCCACTATTTCTCTTGGCTCATTGATGTCTTGGCTTTCAAATGAATTGTTTGAAACACAAAAATATATTTATGCCAAAGATTTTGATTTTTTGATTCTTGAAAACCCACTTTTGTAATGTTTGAACTTTGACACTTTTCACATAAACTCTGTTTTTCTTGCTTTTTTATTTTTGAGCTGAATGATGAATCTCTTGTCTATCTTTGTAGGGATAGCTGGCATGGGGTTTTGGAAAAGGTGACCAGGGCTGCGCATGGAGTACTTACAACTAAAAAAACTTTGAAATTACACTGCATTTATTACAAAAGGATAAAATAGACAATTTTTCTTCAAAACAGAGTTTTGAAGAAAAATCATTATCAAGCATTATGATGATGAAAATTTTTGCACTGAAACCTTATTTGAAGCTTCCTCATGTGCCTGTTGACATTATTAGTCATTTTGAAGACTAAATTAACAAAACCCTAGACCTAATGAGACTAAAAACCCTAAAATGAATTTTTGCTAACCAAGAGACCAAACATGACTGTAAATGAATGTAAATGATTTTGATAGATAGAACTAGGCCAGCAGGTACAAGACATGAGGAACATGAGTGACAAGACCCTTTCGTCAGATGATCCATGCTCCTAATGGAATGTAGCTGACTGAACTGAATGAGACACCTAAAATGAAATGCAACAAAAGAGATTTTGATCTCTGGCGGAGGGATGAAGATATCTAATCTAAGATTGGCTCTAATGGAGATGGTAGCTCCTTGGAGATGCCAAGAACTACAGATTTCTGGGAGATTAGGTAGTACCTTCACCCATTGGGCTATGGAGTCCATAACTTCGAAAAATCAACACAAGACTCTTGACTCATTTTATTGACTGAAAATTGACTCAAACCAACTCAATTTTGAAACCAAAATGACTGAAAAACCTGACTCGACAAACTCAAACAAAAGCTGAAATCAATCTTTAGAGTTATAGCCTTCACCTCGGGCCCCAAACTGAAGAAAATATCACAACACACACTTGCAATGAAACTAAAATAAACTAGTATGTGCAGTGATAATGTAAAACAACAGAAAACATTTCAGAAATGATACCGCTTGAGTAGCCGACCATTGACCGGCCCTCTTGGACAATCTTCCCCGTTCATCTCTTTCAGAAGAAAAGCATTCTAACCCTAATATGCAGCAATTTTAAAGGGTCCTTTCCAGAGATTTTTGAACTTACCATGCTTACCCTTTTCCTCATTTCTTGCATCCCATTTCAACACCACTTCTTCCAATTGAAATTTTTCTACCTTCACTTTTCTGTCATATATTTTCTTAATTCTCTCTTGCAGCTTGAACTTTTTTTGGAAAACTTCTTCTCTCGTTTGCTACAAATGGATCATTTGATGTATTCTTCTTTGCATATGATCATCTTCACTGCCAGCTTCCTGTAGAATTTTGACCACTGGAACTGCGAGAGAGGTAGGAAACACTGTGTCAACTCCATATACTAACTCAAAGGGGGACATACCAATGGATTTCTTCTGACTCACTCGATTTGCCCAAAGGGCATTGACCAAATTTTTATGCCAACTTTTCTTTTTTATTTCCAGCAACTTTTTAATAATGTTGACCAAATATTTGTTCGAAGACTCAGCCAATCCGTTGCCTTGTGGATGATAAGCGATTGAGTGTCCCAAAGTGATTTTATAATTGTCACAAAAATCAACCATTATTTTTTATTTGAAAGCTGCTGCGTTATCAATGATTAACTTATTCGAGCAACCAAAACGAGACAAAATATTATTCTCAAGGAATGAAATTATTACCGAATCCGTAGCTTACCTGGTGGGAATTGCCTCAATCCATTTCATGAAATAATCTTTTGCTGTGAGGATGCACTTGTGCTCAGTTGAAGAAGCGGGATGGATCTCTCCAATGAAATCCAAACCCCATTTCTAAAAAGGAGCACTAACCTCAATGGGCTTAAGCGAAAAAGGCTGCAATTTCTTCCTCCCTTCAAAAATCTGAGATTCGTGACAGCTTTTGACAGTCTTATACACATCAGAAAAAAGTGTTGGCCAATAATATCCCGCTCTCAAAATCTTGTTGGCCGTTATTTTCCAAAAAAGGTGACCCCCGCAATCTCCCTTATGAAAATCCTCCATAACCTGCTTTGCTTCTTCTTCAACCAAATAATTCAGCAAAACACCACCAGGATCTTTCCAATAGAGTGAATTATTCAAAATACAAAACTTAGCAGCCTTCAATTTCAGAGTTCTACTTTTGTTTCTAGCCATGCCAGGTAGTGGTGACAAATCTTGAAGCACATATACAATATCTGAATACCAAGGAGAAAACACAAATATTTCTGATACCTGAACTGATGAACTTTCCTCATTCTCCTCGGACATAGCAGCAATGAGATTTATGTCCAAGGAATGCAAATTCGACTCAGCCATTAGCTTAGCCAGCCCTTGTCCTTTGATGAGCTTTGTAGGCTTTATCTCCACATCATACTCCAACAAGGAAACAATCCATTTTCCCCGTCTCCCTTCTAGATCTGTTTGCACTAAAACATCCTTAACAGCAGTGTTAGGAACATAAGCAAGAATATGAGAATGTAGAATATATACTCGAAAATATTTCAATGCTTTCACTAAAGCAAGAGCTTGCTTTTCAATGATGTTATACTTTAAGGCTGCATCTCTTATGGTTCGGCTGAAAAAATAAATTGGTTTTTCATGCTCATTTCTTTTCTGCATCAATACTACTGCCATAGTATGCTCTGAGGCAAATGAAAACAAAATAAAATCCTGAGTATAGTCTGAGCTGATCAAAACCGGAGCTGAAGAAAGAGCCAACTTTACTAGATTGAAATAATTTACTGCCTCCTTAGTCCACTTCACTACATTGTCTTTCTTAAGCATGTTTGTAATCTCCCTTAGGTTTTCTGCAAGATTAGGCACAAAGCGGCGTAAGAAACTCATCTTACCATTGAAGGATTGGATCTCCTTTTTGTTCTGGGGGAGATCAATTTGCTGAATAGCTTCTACTTGAGCTGGATCAATGTGGATTCCATCCTTTGATATTATGTGACCAAGAATTTTGCCGTCATCCATGGCAAACAAACTTTTCTTCGGATTGAGTGACACACCATACTTTCGACATCACTGAAAAACAATCTTCAAATGGTAAAGGTGCTCTTCATCAGAATTGGAAAAGACTGTCAGATCATCAAGATACACAACTAGAAAAACATCGTTCTCATTTGCAAATGCCATATCCATTGCTCACTAAAATGTCACACCAACATTCTTCAAACCGAAAGGCATTTTAGCATAATGGAAAGTTCCCCACGGAGTGGTGAATGCTGTTTTGTCTCTATCATCCTCATGGACCAGAAATTGGTTATACCTGGAATAAAAATCGAGTAGAAACATACGAGATGCTCCAACTACTTGCTGAAGTATGTGATCCATTTTGGGCAATGGATAGTTATATTTCAAAGAAAATTTATTCAGATTCCTAAAATCAATGCTCAAACGAATCTCACCTGTTTTATTGCACACGGGCACCAAATTAGAAATCCAATCTGAAAATCTTATAGGAACAATAATACCAGCCTTGTACAATCTATTCAATGCCTTCTCTATTGAGGGTAGCAACTTTGGATTTATCCTTCTCAACTTCTGCCTAAAGGGCTTTTGATTTGGCTTCATAGGAATGGTGTGCTGAATTATATTGGTATCATATGTCTTCAAATCTAAATAGTCCCAAGCAAATACATCAGCAAAAGAAGAAAAAAAACTGACATACTTTGCTTTTACCTCCGGTGGCAATGCTTTTGACAATTTCACCATCTTTGGATTTTCAGTTGATCCAATGTTCACATCTTCAACTCCCTTTTCGGTTGGCCGCAAGGTTGGTTTTCTAGCTACGTCATCTTGATCGAAAAGCTCTTCTAAGGGTATTAGACCTTTAGGAATGACATTATCCTTTAGCTGCAATACTTCCATCTGATTTATTTTCACATCAGCCTCACCATCATCATGCTCCATATCAATTGAAGTTTCTTTGAATTTGCCTTCATTTCGCCAAATTTCATCAATCTCATCATCATCTTGGAATACTTGCCAATACCTTTGATTGTCTGGGACAGTCGGAAGATGCTTCACATGAATTTAAAATTTGTTACTTGAGTTCATCGGAATCTTCAAATTACTTGCTGCCTTAGCAAGTGCATCTACAATACCATTCTGAATACAAGGGACACAAGTCAAAGTATAGTCTGAAAACAATTTAAAGATATCAAGAACTGCATTTCGGTAAGCCCCCATTCGAGGATTCTTAGCTTGGTATTCACCCTTCACTTTCTTAATAACCAACTCGGAGTCACCATAGATTGCAATCCTCTTAGCATTCAACTTTCTAAGAATTTTCAGACCAGCAATCAAAGCTTCATATTCAGCCTCGTTATTCGAACAATCAAAAGCTAATTTATAAGAACAGACCCTTACATTACTCGGTACCTTGTTTGGGGCGGAAAAAGGGCCGCATACCCAAATGCCAATTCCAACACCATCACTTCCAACTACACCATCAAAATCCATAGTCCATAAACCATGTTCATCTTCTTCCAAGTGCTGAAATTATGTTTGCTCTGTTATTTCTGCTTTCTTTCCATCAATTTTTTGTTGCTGTCAGAAGGCTGATTGCTCAGCGAAACTTTCAAGTTATTGTCTTTCTTTCTTCAAAAATTCTTTGAAATTTTCAGTGATCTCTAGAATGTCCTCTACTTCAACTAACTAACTATTTACGTCATTGAAACTATCTGAATACAAAACAAATGACTCTAAATCTGTATGTACATAATTAATTGGATGATTTACTGGTTTCTCCTTGCTGGTGGTCATATACTTCATCTTTTGCTCCCGACATAATTTTCTCATCTGACCAAACACAGGAATGGTAGCATAGGATAAATCAAGCTGCAATGTTCCCTTTAGTTTTGCTCCCCAAGATCTGGAAAGAAGCATGCCAAATCTAGGACGAATATCCGTCACAACCACATCCATCAAAACATTCTTAGTCAGAATCTGATCTAAAATAACCACCAAATCTTTGATAAGCCTGATGCATCTTACTCTGCTATAATCGAAAGAATAAAGATCATGATACTTCCTAGTGATGTCCAATCCCAATTTCTCCATGATTTCCCTTGGCATGAGATTATGAGAAGCTCCGGAATCAAACATGGCATTGTGTAACACATAATCATGCAATCTAAGGCTGATATAAAAAGGAGGTAAATCAATATCTGGAGACTCCCCATCCAATGCTGGTCCAAATATCAACTCAGGTTGATCATCTTCCACATTCACCATATCAGAAATTGGATCGAAATTCAAAATTTTAGATACCTGACCCTTGTAGCTTCTATTTTTCATCAATTCAGTAAAAGGAATGGATACTTTTAACTTAGCAATTTCACTCTCTAAGTTAAAGACTAAAGTTTTTTCTACCTTTTTGGCTGGAACATCCTTCTTTTTAGCTTTCTCCCTCGATACAATTGGCTGATTAGATCTTCCATTTGCTGATGGAAATTTTCTAGTAGTAGGATCAACTATCTCTTTTCCCTTCTTTTGTGCAACAGATGAATCATTCTTTGGTGCTGAAACTTCCTTTCTCTTTTGGATTGGGTTAATAGGCACATCTCTATTTCTAAGTGAATATTGACGTTTTTGGGCAGACAAGGCATTCATATAACCTCTCTCATACTCATCCGACTCTTCTTCAAGAGCTGTCTCATTTTCCAAGTTGAAATCCTCGTCTTTTTGTACATCTGAGTTTTCTACATACTCCTCATCTTCAGTGATAAAATTTAGCATATCATTAGGTGTAAAGAAGTTATTCTCTTCCCCTATTAAATTCTCTTCATCATCTGATTCCGTACCAACAAAATTCTGCTGTAAAAGTGTCTTTACCTGCTGTTGTACTGCTACTTCTTGTGCTCACTGCTCTCATTGTTTGATCCTGAATTGTGGTTGCTGCTGACCACGGAAGTTAGGATTTCTGATCTGTGGTTCAATCTTATCAAGTGTTAATCTTTCAATCATATTTTCCACCTTGCGGAGTACTTGATCTGAAGTAGAAGCCTCTTCCTTTATTGCGAATTTATTTTCTGCTTTCAATCTAGCTCTCTTGTCATTCAAATTAGCTTCAACACTGACTGCAATTTTCTGCATGTCTTCCAAAGTGGCTGGATCTCTTTCTCTTAATTGATAAGCCATGTCTGGATCGAAACCATCCAGAAACTTAAGCAAAGATGACCTCCTAGATGGCTTTAAATCATCAGGAATTGCATTGTAAACCGCATTGAATCTAATACAATAATCTTGGACAGACTCACCAACATTCCGCTTGATTTTGGTATATTCAGAAGTGATCTGAAGAGGATATTTCTTTACTTCCCATCGATCCAAGAATTGTCTCTGAAGAATGGCCAATGTAGCAATACTTTTAGGCTTCAAAGCTCTGAACCACTTTCTTACTTCACCTCCAAAGGTTTGCACAAATAATTTCATGGTCACATTTTCTGCATCAATCTCATGAAGATCAAAGAAATCTGACATCCTATCCACATGTTGCTGAGTAGGAACAATTTGAGGAGTGTCATAAAACAATGGGATCTTAATTTGATAATAAACGGGCATGTCATCCAAGTTCTGAGGCAACACAAGAGGTGCAAATCGAGCAGCCATTACTCTTGGTGGATTTACAGTCTCTCTTGAAGATATAGGTGGAATAGGAGCAGTAGATGTATGAGGTGTATGTGGTGTGGATGGAGAAACTACTGCAGATTGTTGATCAGGGATAGAAAGTTTTACGGGAATGGAAGGAATGAAAGGAGGCTCCGTATGAACTTGTGAACCAAATGTAACTGTTGATGGCCCAAGTGTTTCAGATGCAGACTCTATGAATTCAGGAATATTTGTTGCCACAATGGAATTTTGAATATTCAAGATGTAACTGTCAATGGATCTATTAGCCTGTTCAATTTCAAGATATTTGATAAACTCTGGATTTATGATAGTAGAACCAATAGCACTTTCAGACTTAGTCTCAAACAACGACAACTCAAATTGTTCATCAAACTCTAGATCTTCAAGGTACTCAAAAACAGCGGGACATGAATGAGATTTGAATAGAGGAATCACAGGACTTTCTCGATGAAGGATTCTTGAAATAAGATTTGGATTTTCATACACTGGAGGTGGATCGGGATCTGGATTTTCTCTGGTATGTCTTCTGGAAGCCAGTGTGTTGAATTATTTTCAAAAATCAAAGGGACAAAACCAACTTGTTCAGCCTATCAAATTCTAGACTCATCACCTAAAAGTCCAGAATGATCTGATATACTGGGGCAATTTACAAGTCAAGTGTCACTTTTACAAGCTAGACTAGAGACTGACTTCAGCAGCGTTTATCTACTTTCGCTAATGCAAAGCAAGAGTGTTTCGAAGGCTACCTGGCATAAATTCAGGCTCCGTCTGTAGCTTATAAAACAAATAGCCCTAACAATAAAACCATTTTGTGTCACCAGTATGGTCGCCACTATGTTATAGCCTAAATCTACCTCAGGCTGAAAGAAGGCAGAGTTCAGGGTAACATCAAACCACACTCAGTCTGATAGCTAGCCCTACCAGATCAGGAGAGGGCTCTCTCCGGGTCAATCTCAACAAATATAATCAATAAGGCTTGAGATGACTTGAAATAAAAGCTGATTTTAGGATAGGTATATAATTAAAAGAATTTAATTTTGATTTTGGGGGGTTTTTGTTGGAATCAAAGGGAAAGGCAGTTTTGGGTCCGGGGATGAGGCCTAGTTTTTGCAGAGTTCTGAATGGGGCAAGGAAGGCAATTGTTTTGATGCTTTGAATTGAATGAATGGATAGTTCAGACCGGGGAGGAGATAAAGAGGGAAAGAGGCTTTCAAGAGTCCTCTTCAAACAGATGAAACCATGGAAAATTAAACAAAACTCAAGGAAGAGCAAAGCAATCTAATGAATTCCACCTTTATCACTCATTTGTTTAATTTAACAAGAAAGGAGAAGGGAATTGATACACATAAAACATCAGTGAACTTACAATCACATAGAGAAACACAAAATCAAAACATAGCGTCACATGGATCCCAAAGAGTGCTACAAACCCTGGTCTATTCCTTTGCCAAAATTGTAGAGATGAAATGTACAATGAAGTGCCAACCAATCCCAAGTGTCCAACCCTGAAAATGACTGAAGAATTACATGATATAGACAAGCCTAACTCATCCCCATGCCTCTAGGGGTCTAGCTCACCATTCTAGGAGCTGTTTCAATCATATCTAAACTAAGAACTCGAAAATAGGCAATGAAACAACTTGCCTCTATATGATAGGAAACTAATTCATTCACTTACATTTCACTTTTTGGTGAATGAATTTACTAGGATGAGCAAAAATGTGCAAAAATTACATAAAATTCATGAAATTACATCAAGTTACATCAAGAGCTACATGAAAAAGTCAAACTAGCCAAAACTAGGCGAAAATCTGAACTGATGAGTGAAAAATAGGCCAAATTTCCCAATGCACCGCGCCTGAAATCTATGTGTAGTGCTACTTTGAGGCTGATTTTGATGGCCTTACCGGAGTCCAAATTGAGCACAAGATAGATTGTTGGAAATATCTTCCTGTCTACTTTCCAACCCAAGTGGAATTTTGGAATTTGGTTTCCATTTTCCCCTCCAAAAATCAAATCTCCCAACACTGCTTCCTGTGTGTCCAAAAAGTGGCAGAAAGGCCATTTTTGAGGTGTTTTTGACCCTTTAGGAAACCCAAAACTTGTAAAAATCCTTAGGTAATGGGTAGGAATGCATAAATTTTGACGAAAAATCCATAAATGCAAATTTTTTCTCCAAAGGAGCTGCCAATTATAAGCGCGCGCCAAGTGGCGCTACGCGTCGGGCGGAAAAATCTATGTTTAGGCCAAAAAATTAAAAATTGACAAAATGTTTCCCAAATTTCTTGAAATTTGGGCTAAATGTCCACTATCAAGCACTATGCTAGGCCAAAGAAGCTTCGGCCAAAATTTGGAATCTATCATGCCTTTTGCGATGCTTTAGTACCCTCCTTAGCTTTGCCTTCAGGATTTTGATCTGCGCCTTGCAAACATGATTTCGTGCCCAATAATGGTTCTTCATGTGCCTGAGCATGTTATTTTCCTTGTTTTCCTTCTCAAACAGCTTCTCAATATGAATTTTGACCCTCTCAAGCCAAGTCTCTCTATCAGCCTCAATCTCCCGCTCAATGGGTGTCATCTCGGTTTGGCTTCTTTGGGCAGCTTGCCAGTTCTCACGGATGTTTTGCAACTCCATGATTGTTTATTGATATTATAACTATTTGTTTCACTGCTCTAGGTAATTTATGATCCATTGGGCTCTCTTCAATTTGACGGTCAATGTGTCAATCTCCACCTTCTGCTCCTGAATAGTCTCTCTCAACTTTGAGCTTGGAGAGCTCAAATTCTCATCAATAAGTATAAAATCAGTATTCTGGCCTCCTGAAGGCCCCTCATCCTACATAGGCCTCTTAACTCTATCTAGTACCTGTACCTGTGTTGCTGATGATGGCAACGAGACCCCTTCCACCCCAGGTGGAGATAGTACTCATCGGGCTGCTGTAAATAATACTCTGGTGCCTCTCTGATAAGTGATATATGTCGACACACTGATAGGCTCTGTCTTGTGACCTTCAGGCTGATGTGAAGGTTCACCTTCATCATGGAAAACCTCTGGAGAAACCTGAGGAGCTGTGAGGAAGTCATGGGAAATGAAATCCTCCCATGAAATACCCTGCAATCCAAGTTGATGTACAACCACGATCTTGATGAGTGCATGGTGATAAATACTGTTGTACTGCTACTCGGGAGTTTCTTCTGCACAAGAGTGGTCATTCTCTCGATGTTTTGGTACATGAAATAAGGGATGTTCATCATCCTCACTCTAGTGAAATGCATCAATAACCTGATATGATAGGCGTAGAGGCGTGAGAACTGGCCCTCACAACTGAAATATCTGATAATGAGTTTCATTAGGGGTGCATAGGATTCCTTCAAAAACCTGAAAGGAAACACTCTGCTAAGTTGCCTCACAAAGCTAGGCCTGATGTATGGTTCATAATGCACTCTGTCCACTTGTTGTCTTTTGTTCCACTGTTCACCCACACTCGGTATTCTGGTTGCTTGAGAGATGGTTTCTGGTGTCAAAGTGAAATTTACACCAGCAAGAGTTACCTGACCATCATGTAAATGCAATACAAACAAACGAGCCAACTCCTGATGATGATGAATCCTAGAAATCATCTCACAATACTGATAGCATGAATGCTCTTGAAAACATGCCATGGCAAGTGGGCAAGCCGGCAATTAAGTCAATGAGGTGGGCTCTTCTCTCACATGTTTTCCACCTTTATGAGGCCTTCTAGGTGCATGTAGCTCAGTGGTAGAATCACTATCTCTATCATATGATGTATCAGTGTTTGTCTCCATGATGTCCATGCAAGGTGTATGTTGGCTTGTATGAGATGAAAATGAGAATTTGGTGCTTTTGTTTCAATTTCCAAATATATGGTGGTCAGAGAGGGATTGTGGAGAAATAGAGCAGTAGGGATAATGGGGTTCAATCAAGAGATAATTTTCCTATTGGAATTTTGATAAATGTAGGGACAATGGACAGCCACTTGACCGTTTGGGAAACTTGGGGTTTGGGAATTTTTATAAGTGAAATGGGAAAGGGAGAGTGATAGGAAATGAAATGACTTAGGGATGGGGCTTAGGAGTAAGTGACTTCTAGAGATGTAGGGAGATGGGAAATGGACTGCAAGGATGAGATAATAGTGAGGGGGAGGAAAAAAAAGGTAGGGAATGGAATATGTGGCACAAAATTATTTGTAAAACACCAACTTCAAACCCTAAGAGAGAAATTCTTAACAAGATGATAGGGTTTAAGTTTTTGGCATTCAAATTCTCACATTCAATCTCAATCAACACCAAACATTTATCATAAGCAATGGAGTGATTGTATGGACTTACTCAAACAAGGAGAGACCGAGTCGTTTTGATGATTGAGAGAAATGGCAACAATTCATGTGTTTCGGCTCAGTGCACCACGCAGCAAACCCAGTGCGCTGCACCCTCTTTATGCACCACGACCATTCAAATTTTCACTGTGTAGAGCGGCCCTATGTGTCGCGCTCAGCCAGTGCGCCATGACCACCTCCTAGTGCACCGCGATAGTGAACTTCACCACAATTTTGGCCTCCAACGCTGGCTTTGCTTCCTCCACTATTTCTCTTGGCTCATTGATGTCTTGGCTTGCAAATGAATTGTTTGAAACACAAAAATATCTTTATGCCAAAGATTTTTATTTTTTGATTCTTGAAAACCCACTTTTGTAATGTTTGAACTTTGACACTTTTCACATAAACTCTGTTTTGCTTGCTTTTTTATTTTTGAGCTGAATGATGAATTTCTTGTATGTCTTTGTAGGGATAGCTGGCATGGGGTTTTGGCAAAGGTGACTAGGGTTGTGCATGGAGTACTTACAACAAAAAAACCTTTGAAATTACACTGCATTTATTACAAAAGGATAAAATAGACAATTTTTCTTCAAAACAGAGTTTTGAAGAAAAATCATTATCAAGCATTATGATGATGAATTTTTTTTCACTGAAACCTTATTTGAAGCTTCCTCATGTGCCTACTGACATTATTAGTCTTTTGAAGACTAAATTAACAAAACCCTAGACCTAATGAGACTAAAACCCTAAAATGACTTTTTTCTAACCAAGAGACCAAACATGACTGTAAATGACTGTAAATGATTTTGATAGACAGAACTAGGCCAGCAGGTACAAGACATGAGGAGCATGAGTAAAAAGACCCTTCCATCAGATGATCCATGCTCCTAATGGAATGCAACTGACTGAACTAAATGAGACACCTAAAATGAAATGCAACAAAAGAGATTTTGATCTCTGACGGAGGGATGAAGATACCGACTCTAACAGGACCAAGAGCCTATAGCTCCATTTTATAGGAGATGGAGAGGGAAAACCTTTCATTTCTCCTTCTACCAGTTGTAAATATAAAAACCAAGATGTTTCCTCAACTTTCCATGCTTTTTCCTTTCTTGAGAGTCTAGTTGTCTTTGGAAAGACCCAATAAGATATTAGTGCCTTGCAGTTTCTATTTTTCACTCTCTCTATGAGAAAAAGCTGGAGTTTCAAATCATTCTCCAAGATTTTTCTTATTTCAAACTCAAAACATGGGTAACAATGCCCTCTAGGCTAAACAGAGCATTTCCCTAGCCACTAACGTGACCTTTTCATGGATCAGGAGCGTTATAACACACTTTGGCTGTTATAGGGGCATGTTACCTTGGCAGAAGTAGGTTTAGTTTAGGTCTCTTTATTCCTTCCATAATTCTCCTCTGAGTTGATGAGGAGGTTTTTTGACCTGTAACAGTTGCCCCCATTGGTCGCAACTGTCAATGCACTATGTGTGCAGGTGGAGATCCCACCACCACAGTGACTCGGGCTGAGTCACAATATTGTGTTGGGGGACTGTTAGAACAGGGTCTCCTAAAAGAGCTATGAAACTGATCCATTTTGTATATTTTTTATTATATTTAGTCTAACGCAGGGGTTTTAGGGTGGGTCAAAGCCCCTAATGCATTGTAAATGGGTCAAGGGTAGACCAAGAGTCTGCAAACCACAGTTTGTAGACCATTGGATGCATAGGCTAAAATAGTATAAGTAGTTGAAACTTTTTTAGTTGTAAGACAGATGGAGACTAAGCTTGGTGTGAATTGATAGATCTGTTCTGGGTTTTTGGGAAAGGACTCCTACTAGCTGTGTGCATGGAGATCGTCAGTCCTGCTGTGTGCGAACCCTACTGCTATGTGTGCAGGTTGAGTTTTAGGGTATGTAAGAGATCTTTTGATAAGTAATATATGCGAAGTATTGTGGACATCTGTTGTTGTTTGATCTATCTAGTTATGGTTATTGTGGACTCAAATTATATGTGATTTTGTTATGAGCTGCAAATGATATATGTTTATGATCCACAGATTATCTGTGTTATGATTACTATATCTGCAATCTGATTGAGTCTGCTGTGAACATATTGTTTTATGCTTATACTTGGTTGTCCGCACATGGATACGAGCTTGTTATATAAATCTGGAAAACTTTACTTTTGTTAATCATTGAAAATCCGACAAATGACCCCTTGACTCTATAGACCTGATAATTTCTGAATGGGTTGACTTACCTGCTCTCTCTCTCAGGGTGCAGAAACTTGGTTCCAGCACCCACCCATACTGCTTCGGGTGAGACTTTGGCCTGCACAAGCAGGTCACTGCTGAAAGGGCCAGCAGTATAGGGGTTTGTTGGCAAACCTTAACCTCCAAACCTTGGTCAGGACCCCTCGAGAAAACAATAACCAAGTGAATTGTTGTAGAAAACCCATCCACCTGAAATGTCTTTATTGCTGTAACTTTTACTATGATTGTAAGTACTACAATGGCTGATGGTCGGTATGGATAATGGTCTCTTTCCCCATCAAGTAATGCTTCCATTTCTTTACACTTTGTACCAATGCATATAAATATTTATCATAGGTGGGATATTTAGTCACAACTCCATTAAAAATTTCAGAATAAAATGAGATAGGCTTACCATGCTACATGAGCACTTCTCCCATAACATAATCACTTGCATCTGTTTGGATCTCAAATGGCTGTCTGAGATCTGGAAGTTATAGAACCGGTGTTGAACTTGTCCTTTTCTTTAAAGCATCAAATGATTTCTACTTAAAATCTCCCAAATGGAATAATTTATTTACACTTGTCAATGCATGTAACGAAGCTGCAGTGGAAGAAAAATTAACAATGAATTTCCTCCGATACTGTGCTTCCCCTAAAAAGCTTCTTACCTCGGTAACAGTATTGGGCTTGGGCCAATTCAAAATGACCTCAAATTTGGAAGGTTCAATATTCAACTCACCTCCTCCAAAAATGTGTCCCAAATATACCAATGAAGTCTTACCAAATTTGCACTTTGACATCTTAAGAAATAATTTGTATTTTCTCAAAAATCAAGTACCTTGTTCACATGCATGACATGTTCTTCTCTTGATTTTCTAAAGATGAGTATGTCATCTAAGTAAAAAATGACAAAGACATATAGAAATGGTCTAAGTACATCATTCATGACTCTCATGAAAGTAGCTAGTGCATTTTTTAAGCCAAATGGCATAACTAACCACTCATATAATCCTTGTCTACTTTTGAAAGAATTTTTCCAAATGTATTCTTTAGCTATCCTAACTTGATGATAACCACTTCTCTAGTCTAACTTAGTGAAATACTTTGCATGTTGTAACTGATCTAGAAAATCATCAATGCATGGGAGTGGGCAATGATTCTTCATCGTGATTTTGTTCAGTGCATGAAAATCGATACACATGTGCCAAGTCTTGTCATTCTTTGGAACCAAAACAATTGGTGAATCACATGGTGAAGTAGATGGGTGTATGATACCTTTATTCAGCGACCCTTGGATTTGCTTCTTTATTTCCAAACTATCCATAATTGACATGTGATACATACCAATATTTGGAAGTGGGACATCTTGCTGCAGTTGAATCTCATGTTGAATTCCCCTCTTGGATGGTAACCCCTCTCGTTCTTGAAATATCTCACCATGCTGACTTACCACATCAAACAAATCAGATTTAAATTTGTCATCACATTCATCAAAATATTCATATTCAACAAATCCTTTTTCTTAATCATGAGAAGCACAAAATTTTTACTTGCATTTACTAACCTCTTCATTTACCCTGCATTAACTAAAGAAATATTTAGTTTCTTGTGATGATCTCTAACAATATACTCCACTCCATCATTGATCAAATGATATTTTTTCTGAATATAGTAAAATATTGCTTTCCTGTCTTAAAAATATGGACTACCCAAGATAATCCCTGAAATTTCAAGTGGAACGACATCTGACTCAATTTCATCGACAAAGTTTGCAGTAATAGAAAATCTAAAAATGAATTTCCTTGTAACTTGTAAATTGGAATTATTAACTATCCAACCCAAAGGGTATGCTTTATGAGGAGGTACAGTTTCAAGGTTTAGTTTTTTTACTAAGTCTTCTGAAGTCAAGTTTTCTTGTGACCCCATATCAACCAATGCATCAATCTTTGTATGATTAGAAATTACTTTAACATGGAATAATTATATCCTTGTATCTTCATTTGGAGTGTTGTTGTGACTTTTTGAGGAACTAGAACTTACTATAGATTCCTTTCCTTTGTTAACCATGGCAACTATCTTGGTTTCATCTCCTGAATTGAATCCAAGATCTTTTTATGTAGTGGCAGTCATATTTTGTTTCCCTTTTTTATTTGGTTTCTTTGGCCTTAATTCGGGATATAGTTTCCAACAATGGGCTTCATCATGCCCCTATTTGGAACAATGTTTGCATGTAATTTTCTCCCCTTCTTTTTTAACACTTGCGTTCTTATTTCCCTTCCATTTTCCTCCCTTCTATTTTCCCTTACCCTTGAATTACTTCTTCTCACTACCCTCTTCAGAAACATTTTTACCCCTTGCTTCAAGATGTGTGGCCTACACACATACCTCATCTAAGTTATTTGGGTTAAACATAAGTATAGTTTGTTTCAAGTAGGAATTTAAACCTCCTATATATTCCAAGAGTGTATCTTGTGAATTTAAGCTTACTCCAAGTAATAAAACCCTCTTCCTAAACTCTTGTGTATACTCTTGAACAGTTTGGCCTTTGATATGTCTAAATTTTTTCCAACTCATAATTTATTTTTGCATATAGGCTAATGGATAAATTTTTCTTTTAATGGAAGAAATGAATTCGACCCAAGAAATTGAAATTTTACCATGGATTCACATTTCCTCTTATGTCTTTGCCTCCCACCAAACTAGTGCTGCTCCTTCTAGCCTTAATGAAGCTAACTAGATTTTGAAATCGTCTTCTTGTAGATTCTGAACTCTGCAGTATACTTCCAATTGAAAAATCCAATTGTCTAGTCTCTCAGCATTAACTTCTCCATTGTATATGGGATGTTAAAACTTGATGTCCAACTTGAGTAACTGATTCTTTCCTTTTGGGATCTTGGAATGAGTTTGGATATGATTTTTTTTGGTGGACATGGAAGATGAAGATGCTGATGAGGATGATGAAAATGAGGATGGTGGAGAGGGAGGTGGCTTTCATCCACTACCTTTTGAGCTCCCTTCTTCCTCATTTTTACTATTTGAATATCCTTCTCTATGAGGGTGCTTTGAACCTTCTCCAGTTTCCTTTGCTATGAAATATTAATACATAACTTTCACCATCCTTTGCATCTATTTGAATTCCCTCTTAACATCCTCTTCTTCAGAATTTTCATGAGTCTCTTCATAAACTGACATTTTGGCATTGGTTTCAAGCTCAATCTCTGTAGCTTGTACTTCTTCAATCGCTTCAGCCTCTTGTGAAATTTGTTCCTCTTCTATCTCAACTGATGGAGATGGAATTTGAGGTGCTTCAAGTGTTGCCTTGAGTGGTCCTTTGGGTGAGGATGATGCCGTCTTAGCCTTCTTCCTTCTTTTCCTAACCTCAGGACTAGCTATCAATAGCTTCCCTTCTCCTCTCTGCAATCTCAACCTTGTAAGCATCAGAAAATTTGCATCTATTAAAAGCCTTCAAGTAAAACAAGTAAGAAACATTATGCTCTGATACCAACTTGATCTGAAATGATTTCTAGTTATTTTTGTGCTTGTATCATATCAGATATAAATTTCTCTTTTCTTAGTTTTACTTATTCTTCATAGTTTTGTTTATGAGGCACATGTGATTGTGAAGTTAGTATACTTGGTGAAATTATGTGTTTTTCATAAGCTTAGAAAGAATAATTCTAAATGACTGAACACAAGAAATTATAAAAACTGCAAACAAACATAACAAAACTTAACACACAAAATTTTGATAAAGGAGTTCGCCCCTCCTGGGCTACATCTCCTTGGTCCAGCTTCATAGTGCGGGCCTTTGTATTAGCTTCAAGTGTGTTAAAATTGTTGTTACAAGATTCAAATCCTCTTGGAACCTATTAAAATGAGTTTTAAACATCATAATCTCCCAGAAATGACTATTGTTTTGTTGAATTTGGACTCTGGATGCTCTGGAAATGACCCCAACACCTGGTGGCCCTAGCCTTCAAAAATATTCAAATGCACTAAAACACCTATAGATGACCTTTTTTGCCTTGGAAACCTATGTCATTGAGTTCATATCATGTCAATTAGCCTAGAATTCCTCTTTCTAAGCTCTGTTTGGATGAAAATTGAATGAGCTATGACAAAAACCACTTCTCGTAAGTTTTCTCCACTAAAACTGGAGTTCTGCTAGCTAAATTTCTGAATTTGGAAATTCCACCTTAAAAGGCATCACTGTTATCTCTGCCACTAGGTTAAACCGAGATTAAATTAAAGTTAAGTTGTGCTTATCTTAATGATAAACATACTTTAATACAGGTTTAGCATAAGCACAATTTGAAATTAAACATGGATTATTTTAACATAATCTGGTTCATTATCATTAATCACACACTTAACCATCCCGCCATTCCATTTGTCGGAGCCCCTGGTCTTTGGAAAATGGTTTCATGGGAGGGGGCTAGCCCCCTCCATCCCCCAACTCTGGCGTCATATGAATTAAAATAGATGCAGACATCCTCTATGGTTAAGAAACATCAGACAGAGGAGTCGGTAAATGGTGCGGGCAGTGGGCGGAAGGTCAGGGGTTCGAGCCTAACCTTCCGCAATCTATTTTTCCAAACATGACAAGTCTACCACATTTTATTTAACACTATCACCATATGTAACCTTGCTCAAATTTTTATTTAGCTCCACCTTTAAACTTAGCTAGGATCTACCTCCACCTAGTTAGGTCTGATAATATATAGTTCAAACCATAGGTTTGTTATATATAATATCACTTTGACTACATACTTTCGAACATTAGAAAAATCATAAAGTAAAACCTTCCATACCATGGGATGCCATTGGGGGGGGGGGGGGCACTGGCATGCCACGTGGCCCTTCCCCATTGGCTATAATTCCACCATATAAAAAAATGCCAAGATAATAAAATTCAAACTTAGACTTAGAGAAAAAAAGATCTCTTCCTAGTCATCATTGGAAAATATGGTGGTGCCACTTGGCATAATGCCATTGGCTGTTTTTGGAGGATATTCCATGTGAAGCTGGCTATATCTTCACATCATTCATGTATCTGTTCTACTCCTTTTTTTCCTATTTGGGAAAACTAAGAGTGGACCATAACTCACTCATACGAGCTCAGATTTTGATGAAATTAGTTGCACCAAAATCACGACGACGAACTCTATGCATTCATTCAAGTTCAAAGAAATTTTGAGCACTTTCATTTTTTAGCTAAAACTAAGCCTTAGATTGGGCCAAGAGGGGGCAATGAGGGAAATTTATGGAGTTAGGAGAGTGGAGAAACTTCATGTGAACCTTGTGAAGGATCAGGATAGTATATGTTATCATGAATAAATACAAAGGAGGTGACTTCGAGGATGAGATCATATTTGCTTAGGAATTGGAGCTTTGACTAGTTTAGATATGCTACAAACTTTTGAGGATTCTATCTACCTCGAGGAGAGAATAAAATTTGGTGTTATCTTGAGATTTTTCTCCTAGAATTTGAGTTTATGGATGATTATTTTTAACAGACCTAGATGGAGGATTTTCTTTATAAGATGTGTCCTCTTCTGATGCTTCACTAGTTTCTTCTTCTATATCATTATGATTTGATGTGGCAAAGCATTCATCATCATTATCCTCTTTTGTTTTTTTTACCTTGTTGGGAGTTGTGCATGCTTCATCAATCACAACATCAATATATTCACCAATTTTTTGAAGTCTCTTACTGTAGAATTTGTATCCTTTACTTCTAGATGAGTAGCCAAGAATTATTCCTTCATCTTCTCTAGCTTCAACCTTACCAAGTTTTTCATCATTATTTTTTATGAAACATTTTCTTCCAAAAAATCTAAAATTATTTATAGTGGGAGGCTTACCATACCATATTTCGTAAGGATTTTTAATGTTATTCACAAAAACATCAGCCTTATTGAGAATATTTACTGTGGTATCTGTAGCTTCACCCCAGAAGGTGTCAGGAGTTCTAGACTCATCAATCATGGCACGAGCCATTTGTTGAATTGTTCTATTCATTCTTTCTGCCACACCATTTTGTTGAGGAGTTCTAGCTACATAAATTTGTATTTTTATGCCATGTTGTTCACATAAATCAAAGAATTCATCTGATCTGTATTATCTTCCCCAGTTAGATCTAAGACATTATTTTTAGATCTAATTCATTTTCAGCTAATGCTTTAAAGACCTTAAATTTATCAAATTCTTCGTCTTTGTGTTTCAATAATTTGATCCAACACATTCTAGAAAAATCATCAATGAATAAGATATAGTATTGTTCTCCAGGAGGTGACCTTTTCCTTATAGGTCCACACAAATTATTATGTATAAGTTCAAGAAGCTTACTTGTTGATATTTCTTTGGCATTGAATTGAACTCTAGTTTTCTTATCTAATTGACATGACTTGCATATTGTACTTTCTGGTAGGGTGATGTTGGGTATATCATGAAAACCTTTGAGCCTGCTTGATTTGCTTATTTCAGAAAAATTTAGATGTCCCAACCTTCTGTGCCATAACCATTTTTCCTTTGATTTTCCTATCATTTTTCTGAGCCACATTTCAATATATACAGATTTCTTGGTGTTGTTTTTCCTTTTATTATGGTATTTCATGTGTAAATTTCATGAACCACACATTCTTTTGATCAGAATATCACCTCATTTATTTGGTCACACATTTGGCTAACACTTAAAAAGTTATGCTTTAATCCATCAAAATACATAACATTACCAACTTTAACCTTTTCTTTTAGAAAAAAAAATCATTTACCCTTAATGACAACAGTGGATTCATTTCCAAAAGTGACATTCTTTTCTTTCTCTAATGCACTATATGAAACGATTCTATCTTTATCACCTGTCATGTGTTTTTAACATCGTTATAAATGTACCATCACTTTTCTTGTCCTTCTACAAATAAAGCTATGCCACAAATTTTGAATTGTATGTCCTTTTTCTACACCTTAGAGTTTGTTGATATTTTCTCCTTTGGTTGTAATTTTCATCTGCATTCAGATTCCTCATGTCCAAAGTTATTGCAAAATGAGCATTCAATTTCATATTTAAGAGGAGATAAATTTTTATAAGTATTCTTCTAGATTCATGTCTCATTCCTTTGTTTTCTTTCTTTTCTAGTCATGATGGATTTGTATGCAACACATTGAGCAGCTTTGTGACCAAAATTATGACATGAGAAACATTAAAGAAGAAATTTATGTGATCATAGAACCTTCTAGGTTTTTTTTCCTTTTGACTGTTGCTTTTGTTATTGTTCATCCTTAAATTAAAGTGAACATGATTTACCTATGAAGTGTATTTGTTCTTCTGTTGAGGGTTGAAACTTCGTTGATTCGCTTTTGCTGCATTTATATAGCTTTCGGTTGTGGCTAATTATTTTTCTGCCTGTGATGATTCACCAATGTATCCAAGACTTTTCTTCATAAGAGGAGAGTGTTTAACCTTGATAATTTCATCTAAGGTTTCAGATCCTTTAGAAAATATAAGATTTAGATTTTTTATTTTCTCAAGTTCCTTTCTTAGACTTAATATTTCACATTCTAACTTCTCATTATGCTCCTCTTTTTCTATGAGTTGATTCTTTAGAGTATCTATGCCTACTTTTTTTTCTTCCAAGAATATTTTGAGTTGAGTAATTTCTTCAAAGAAATCCTTTTTTTCTAAATCATCTAGAAAGTTATCATTAGGTTCATCAATGTTTTTCTCAAGTGCCATAAGTAAGTTTAGATTTTTATCATATTCTACTTCTTCACTATTTTACAAGCCATCACTATCTCCATGAGTATAATAAATTTTCTTATTGTCAAATCGTTTCCTATTACCTTTTGCAATATCCTTCCCCTTGTCATGATTATATTTATGAGGACATTTAGCAGCATAATGACCCACTCTACCACAAGAAAAAAATTTAATGGAAGCTTACCTCTGAGCCTTCCAGTGCCAAGTTGAAGTTTCTTTACAAAATTTACCTCATATTCTTCTGACACATACCCCGATTCCTAGTGTTTTTCCTTTTCCTTTCCTTTTTACAGTTTCTTTAAATGTGGCTTATCTAACTTCTCAGGGACCTAATTTTCTCATTTAAAAAGTATTCAGGATCCCATGAAGTTGAACAACAGTAAGGGTATATAGATCCTACTTTTCTTCAATGGCAGACACTTTTGATTCAAATTTATGAGTTAGAGATCTTAACATTTTCTCTACTAAAGTTATGTTTTTTTATGTCTTCACCCACATTTCTCCTACTATTTAAAATCTCATCTAGACGTAAAAAGAAACTAGAAATACTTTCATTATTATGCATTCTGATATTTCCATATTGAATTCCGAGAGTTTGGAGTTTAGCACTTTTACCTTGTCATCGCCTTCATATCTTAGGATGATTTTGTCCCATATTTCGATTGTTGTATTTAACTGCATAACTTTGAAAAATTCTAATTTGGTTAGGCTTCCCAATAATGCATTGACAACTTTTGAATCGGTTTCATATGTCTTCTTTGCTACTGAATTTGTGGGAACTGCGGATAGATATTGGTAACCTCCTTCAACAATTTCCGAAACATCTGCTCCAAGAGACTGAATATAGGATCTTGTTCTTGTCTTACATAATATTAAATTATTTCCATTGAAGAGTGGTGGCCTAATAGATGTTGTTTCATATTTATTTCTCATCTTAGTAGATCTTCCTTCAAGCGATCAAGCTTCTTCTGAAGGACCTCCTATGATACCAATTTTTGGGAAAAATATTAAGAGGGAAGGGGGTGAATCAATATTTTATTTTCTTTACTAAATTATAGATGTGACTTTGCTTAAACCAACTAGCGTATGTACACAATTTTCATTTAGAAAACTAGTGTATGCCTAGTGAGCTTATAATTCAAATAAATCTTCAGTAACTTTACTTAGACCAGTGCATTAATGATTCATCAGACATTTTGTAAGAAATAAACATGTGAATTAAGATCAGAATAAATCACCACACATAAGAAACACACATGAACACCAGGATTTAAGGTGGAAACCCAATGTGGGATAAAAGCACTGATGTTGTCATCGTTGTCTTCAATATTTATTATATAGAAAACTGCTTACAATCTTGTACTATCACAGACTCATACCAGCATGTTGGAACCCACCTATAGAAGGCTACTACCATCACTTGTTCTCCAATTGCTACTGGAAGGGCGATCCAACCCTCTCATCTCATTTACTAACCACCACTGGAAGGGATCTTTGACCCCCTGCTCTCATTTTACAGCCACTATTGGAAGGGAGCTACAACCCCCCTGATCTGATCACCAACTCCTATCAGGAAGCTTCAACTTCCTCACTGAACGTTGCAACCCTCAGCACCACCACAGACCATGTTTCATAAAATCTCACACTAGATCCACCGGCTTCAATACATCACAACTTGGAGGCCTCTTTTCATCGGATTTTTAGACTGGACCCACTACACTCATTTAAGCTCAATATCAAACTGAAACAAATAATTATACCAAATCATTCACTGAATCATCAATAAACCAACCAATCATTGATATTTAATCACAATTAACTAGCAACATAATCAATACTCAAACAACCTAGATCTATATGAAGACATCATCGACAAACAATAGAAACACAAAAAAACTGGTCAGACATTTTGTTCACCATTCTTCAGCAAAACCCTGGCTTGCATATGCACCTTCCAGTAGACTTATTCATGTATGTACACACTTAACACGAAACAAACTTGCATATATATCTCAACATATTATTGAAAATATAAGCTACTCAGTAGAACCAAAATTGTGTGTATATGCCCCTTCCTCGTGTCAAACCCGCAAATATATCTGTCAATAATTCAAGATTGTACAATACCTCAGAACTCCAAATTTACTCAGATCATACCCTTCACTGTAACAAACATGTGTCAGAAAAAAAATATAAAAAAATCATGAAAATACATAGTCATTTCATGTCTAAAAATCATGATCCATTATTGTATTCATGAGTGCATCATTATTTCAAAGCTATCAATCAACTATAGTCCATACTATACAAGTATAATTTATATTGAAGTATGCATTCATTACCCTTACTCATCCAAGCTTAGCACTTTGATCTTCACCTCCATATATAGTTAGATTCTTAGCCAATACCATGAGCTAAAACCACTAAAGTTTCGATGGTATTCTTGGACGAGACCAAATAGTCATTTGTAATGATCCTTTTTCAGGCTTCTCAAGATTCTATTTCAGAGATGGAATATAGAGGAATTTAATGGATATGTCACCCTTAAAATAAAGGGTGAGCTCTACAGGCTACCTGGCCAACTGTAGACTCTGTCTATAGAACTTGGAATAACCCCTTTTAAGGAATTTTAACAAGGTGTTCAAGGAAAACGCTGTATAAATAAAATTGTGAAAAAATAACGTAGATCAGGGATTGGTTCCCCTATTTTATGTTGTATGTGACTTCTATATGGAATTTCATAAGAAAAAAATCATTTTAAGCACATTAAACAGATCTCCCAAAAAGTAGACTAGCTAAAAGGCACCCAAAGGGGAAGGCTGCAATAAAATGCAACCACTGCTTCAGGAATTGCGCAATTTTAGCTAATGTTCAGTGGAGATTATGAAGATGAATGATAACTCAATATTATAGAAGAAAATAATCATTATGATAAAACCCTTTCATTATACGGTAGAAAGCATGAGCCAATACAACAGTAAATCTTCAGGAAAGAGAGCAGAAGCACATATATATTTGCAGAAATTATTCAACAGCATTATTTTTCAGGAGGTTCAGAAAATGTGAGTTACAACTTAGATCTAGAGTATATCTATGTACAAAAAATTAGATCTATATCAGATCTGGAAACTCTATAGTTTTATCTACAAGATCCACTTGGAATTTTGACAAAAGCATGCATGAGTACGAGTAGATCTGAGAAACAAGTTACAGATATGGAAACTGTTGCAGTAAATTTCTGAATATGACATTACATTACAATGGATCAGATCTAAACAAAATATATATCAGCAAGCCAATCCATGGATCACCAAGTGGAAGGCAAGCCCAACACAAGAGATCTCTAATCTAAGCAATGAGCAAGACAACCTGCAAACCCTCATACATAAATAACGCAGTTTTCCCAGTGGGACAACGTTGTAGCTCAAGAGACACAAAAAAATATTGAATAATAGCAGATCTGAAGTACAAGAAATGTTACTCTCTTCCAGGAGTTCAAAATACCCATTCCATGGAGAGAGACTCTTAAAATACACTAGATCTCTGCAGATCTAGATCACCACTTGCTACAGCTTGCAGAGATAGCAAAACCCTCACTAGATCAGCGCTGCCAATGTAAGTAGGAGCTCGGCCTCAAGCCTGATAGTGGTTCAATTGAGAAAAATTTCCTCCTTCAATCATCAAAGGAAGAGGTGAAACTCCTGCATAGGAATTCCAGATACAATCCTCCACTCAACAGCAGAGAATGGTATTTGTCTAAGCGGGTAAATACTCAGAAATATGATCTATCAACAACCTTATTTTGCTGCCCTCCTTTTCCTTTTATAAGATGAGAAATCTCTTGCAAACCCTAAACCACTTTGATGAGTTAGACCTTTTCACATTAGAGGCTCCCTTCTAGAACTGCGCTGTCCCTTTTGGTGATGCAATGAACCTAGACAACACTGTTGATTTGGTCAAGGTTGACCCAGTCTTTATCTCAAACCTCTTTCACACCTACAAGTTATTATTTACACAGCCCTGATTTGTCTTTGTTCACATGGGCATTGATTTATTCAGACTTTTTAGGATTTTTACATGTCCTCCTTTATTCATTTATTCATAAAACATAAATTAAAACAAAATTGAATGTTCCACTTAGCCAAGGCTAAGTAGGAACATTACAGTCCTCCCCCCCAAAATGTTGCTTCTCCTCAAGCAACTGATAGGGTAATAGCTATAGTTCTTCTCCTTCTCCATTGATGACACCATCAAGGATCAAGCTTTCATCATGGATTAAGTGCTCACCAAGCCAATACATCATAAACTACTCCTCCAATGCTAACATGATAGGGGCATATTCTATCCCTTCAGAAGTGTAAAACTCAATAGAGATAAACATGGGTGAAGCAATGTCATATCTAAAACATGTATCATGAAGTACATGAGAAAGTTCCATCCCATGTGGTACATAGACACTGCCTACTTTTTGTCCATACAAACCCATAAACAATACCAATATATCATATATGTATGGAAGCAAAATCACATATAGGCAAACTGAAATTTTCACTTGAGGAGGTGGGTCACAATCCCACATAAGGTACCAACGTAGTGCACTCCTTGTTTTGAGTAGATTTGAGTGTGGTAGGTGGTACTCCCACCACATATTTGCTGCATGGTTCACTTTGACATGGCTGAAAGTGAAGCCCACATTAGGTGCCTTTGGGAAGCACCCGTCATGATAGATAATCTCCCTTTGCACCTCAATAGAGTGGCCAGCTTTGGAATTTTTATTGGCCTCATCAATTCCATGAGGTCTACATGTAATATCACTCCTTGTAGGAGCCATGGCTTGCATACATATGGTAATAGAATGTGTCAAATCAGAAAAATAAACATGCTCCATACGATCAGATTCTTTACCATACAAGTCTCTCACACTCATAGAGTTAGGCATGGGCATTTCTCCTCTTTTAAGAGAAAGAAGAGATGGCTGAAATGTCTCCTACATAGGATCCCTTGGTTGCCCCATATGCTAATAACTATTGAACTCTTGTAAGTGTTGATGTAGTTCCTCCCAATCATAGTGATGATGTAGTTCTTTCTTCATTCCCTCCCAATCAAAACTCTTCAAGATTAGGGAGTAGATCTTTGCTGACTGCATATAGCTGGAAATGAACTCTTTGTGTGCTCTTTGTAGTATCTCTTTATTAAGCTTGGAGGCTTGAGACAAGAATACTTTACCAAGATGATAGATGACCCCTTCATGGACCAAATAGCCTCCTCCTTGCTTCATGCCATCTAGTATCATCCCGTGGTGCAGATATTTGGAGTACTCAACAAGGAGTTGAGACCTCAAATATGGATCTACACATCTCAACAAAGACAACGTTGTTGATTTATCTGTGCCAAAATTGTTTTTTGGAAGGTTGATCCTCCCCCTTGCTTCCTCCCACAATGCTGTGACTTTCTCTTTCATTATTTCAGCACTTGGTGAGGCTTCCCCCACAGAATCTAATGGCATTCCAAGTGGCTTGCCATGATGTGGGAATGTTCCTTGCAGCATTCTCATAAACATGAGAGAAGGAACTGTGAGGTCCCTGCCCCCACTGCACAATTCAATCTTTGTTGTGTGGGTGGAAACATCAGGTGAAGGGTAGCTGTGCATGCCTTGAATGATTTTTTGTTTCCCACTCTTCAAATCCACCCATTCCATCTGCAATGCCTTCCAATCAGTGGTGAATTTTCCCAAGGTAATCAACCACTGGACACCCAAGATGATGTTGGTGTCTGGTATGTCCACTACAAAGAAATGGTCCTCCAAGGTGTAGGTCCCCATAGTCACAGAAAGTGATGGAACATACTGCATGCACTACATAGTTCTATCTCCTAGAACCAAAACAGAGAACCCATCAAAAGTATCAGAAGGGATCCCTCTCCTCTACACAAGGTGAGCATCAATAAAGTTGTGGGTTACCCCACTGTCAATCAGAATAGACACTCTTTGGTTCATCATTGAACCTTGCACTCTGAGGGTCAAGTGCTTGGGCACTCCTCTCAAAGAAGCAAGAGTCCCACTTGTTGGATCAAAGGCTCCTTCTTCCTCTGGGGATGGTGATTGATCCTCCTCCTCATCATCACTAGTGCTATGACCTATCCTAGTTCCATCATTTCCCTCTTCCTCCTCAAAATCAGGAATATTTCAATATAGTGTGCTCTTCCAGCAGCACATCTATTTCTCAGTACCCATGGCTCTTGACAAGTGAAACATAATTTATTTTTCCTCAACTCCCTCCAGAGATCAATGTCAAGAGGTTTCTTCAGTCAGCTCTCCTTCGGTGGAGAAAATTTCCCCTCTTTCCCCTTAGAATAGTGAGTGGCTTTGCTTGGGAAGGTTTCCTTTGCCCTTGGCAAGGTATCTTGGAGATCTCTAGTTCTCTCAATGGCATCATGCAGAGTGATGGGCTTGGTAGACTTAACCAACTCATGCAAAGGTTCTTCCAAGCTATCAATGAACATGTAGAATCTCCTCGCTACTGATAGATCAGGGACCATTACAGACAACCTCAGGAATTCAGAGATATAAGCCTCTACATCTCATGTCTATTTAAGCTTTTCCAAGCTTATGAAAGGGGCCTCCAGATCTTTCTGATCGAACCTATCCACTAGTCTCCTAGTGAACCCAACATATGTGGACACATTGTTGTGCCCCATTGTAGATAGTCCATGAAACCACCAGTTGTGAGATTTTCCCTGCAAATGCAGCGCAACAATCTTGATGGCTTCTGCTTCAGACACTTTATTCAGCTGGAAATAGATGTTCAACTTCTCCAGCCATGCTTTGGAAAAAAAAGAGGGTGATCCATCGAAATTTAGCAAGAATAACCTGCCCATAGTGTGGTGTCTCCCTTGAAGGAAACCTCCATCTATGTACTGCTGCCATGGCCTCCTCTGATCCTTGAGATGGTAGAAGTATTGAAAGCTCAAGTTATCCTTGAACCTCTAACTTTGTGAGTCATATTCTATAAAGAAACCTTCCAAATAGGTTGGCTCTTGCAACCCTTCATTCTCTACAACCAAGATGGTAGGCATTGTAGAGTGTTGTGAGGCCCGTGGAGCTTATGGCAAGCTCACAGGTTGACCAGTCCCAAACTGAGACATATCAGAACTTTCTACTTGATGGAATATCCCAAGGGAATCCCTCATTCTATCTATCCTCATCTCCTTTATTTCCTTGGACAGATCTTGCATATCTTCCAAGAGATTTTTTGCAAACTCCTCTGCTTCCTTATCTTTATCATTCACAGATTCAGGGGCTTTCCCCTTTTCTTGACCCTTGTCAAGGTCACCGTAGTATAGTCATACTTTTTATGAATTCTATTCTAATATCTCCTCTCCTTCTCAGAAAGATTATCTTCATATTTGGAATGTAGCATGACTGGTTCTCCAATGCTAGCACAGGCTATGCTAAGAGTGGAGCTCCAATACCACTGTAATGATCCTTTTTCAGGATTCCCAAGATTCTATTTTAGAGATGGAATATAGAGGAATTTACTGGATATTTCACCCATCAAAGAAAGGGTGAGCTCCAGAGGCTACCTAGCCAACTGTAGACTCTGTCTATATAACTTGGAATAACCCTTTTTCATAACTTTTAACAAGGTGTTCAAGGAAAATGATGTATAAGTAAAAATGTGAAAAAATAACACATATCAGGGCTTGTTTCCCCTCATCTATGCTGTATGTGATTTATATATGTAATTTCATCATAAAAAAATCAGTTTAAGTACATTAAACAGATCTCCCAAAAATTAGAATAGCTAAAAGGCACCCAAAGGGGAAGGCTGCAGTGAAATGCAAGCACTGCTTCAGGAATTGCGCAGTTTTAGCTAATGTTCAGTGGAGATCAGAAATAGGACTGATAAATAAGTATTACGGCAGCAAATAATCATTATGATAAATCCCTTTCATTATACAGCAGAAAGCATGAGCCAATACAGTAGTAAATCTTAAGGAAAGAGAGCAGAAGCACACATATATTTGCAGAAATGCTTCAATAGCATTATTTTTCAAGAGGTTCAGCAGATTTGAGTTACAACTCAGATATAGAGCATATCTATGGAAAAAAAATCATATCTATATCGGATCTGGAAACTCTATAGTTTTCTCTACAAGATCCACTGGGAATTTTGACAAAAGCATGCGTGAGTAAGAGTAGATCTGAGAAACAAGTTACAGATCTGGAAAATGCTACGGTAAATTTTTGAATATGACATTACATTACAATGGATCAGATATGAATAGAACATAGATCAGCAAGCCAATCCATGGATCACCAAGTGTAAGGCAAGCCCAACACAAGAGATCCCTGATCTAAACAATGAGCAAGACAACCTGCAAACCCCCATACATAAATAACGCAGTTTTCCTAGTGGGACAACGCTATAGCTCAAGAGACACAGAAAAATACTGAATAATAGCAGATCTGAAGTACAAGAAATGGTACTCTCTTCCAGGAGGTCAAAGGACCCACTCCATGGAGAGAGACTCTGAAAATACACTAGATCTCTGTAGATCTAGATCACCACTTGCTGCAGCTTGCAGAGACAGCAAAACCCTCACTGGATCAGCATTTCCAATTTAATTAGGAGCTTGGCCTCAAGCCTGATAGTGGTTCAATTCAACAAACTTTCCTCCTTGAATCATCAAAGGAAGAGGTGAAACTCCTGCATAGAAATTCCAGATACAATCCTCCACTCAACAATAGTGAATGGTATTTGTCTAAGCAGAAAATTACTCAGAAATATGATCTATCAACAACCTTCTTTTGCTTCCCTCATTTTCCTTTTATAAGATGAGAAAGCTCTTGCAAACCCTAAACCACTTTTATGAGTTATCCCTTTTCACATTAGAGGCTCCCTTCTAGAACTGCACTGTCCCTTTTGGTGATGCAATGAACCTAGACAACGCTGTTGATTTGGTCAAGGTTGACCCAGTCTTTAGCTCAAACCTCTTTCACACCTGCAAGTGATTATTGACATAGCCCTGATTTGTCTTTGTTACATGCACATTGATTTATTCATACTTTTTAGGAGTTTTACATGTCTTCCTTTATTCATTTATTCATAAAACATAAATTAAAACAAAATTGAATGTTCCACTTAGCTAAGGCTAAGTAGAAACATTACATCGTTATTGCACTCAATATTATGGTAAAATACCATGGTAAGGTCCCTTGGTATAGTTAAATTAATGTGCCAACATATATGAAACTTTGCGTCTTTTTACTTGTGTGTATACATGGCTTTCACTTGACGAACCCCTGTATAGATATTCAAATATTCAATTTAATAAACTTCTGATTCTGATCTGAAAACCTCTTTCCCATCATTCTATCATTTTTTTCCATCGCTTTGTCACCTATGAATTGATCTGTGCACTTTTTTATAGGCGGGTATCCATCAAGGACAACACATGCATCATAATGCCAACAATCTCCCCCTTTGGACTTGATGGCAACGATGTTGATGTTTGATCAACAAAATTTGTAGATACCTATTACACACATCAATATAATAATTATTCAAAAAAAAGGTTACTCTCCCCCTTTGACATCAAGGGAAAAGGGCATACCAAACATGAAACAAGGTTTTTCTTCCCTTATAGATACAAGAGTTCTGTAGATTTGATCTACACAATACTGAACATGCTCCCCTTGAGCACATGCTAAAATATTTAAAAATATTTTCAATGAATTACATGACTTTATAAATCATGAGAGTATGGCCTTTTTTATCACCAAGGACTCATACATACATAACACACCCAACCAAGTGGGGTTACATATTTTACATGACCTTAAAAGTCCATATATGACTGAAAGTGACAATTTTTACATCATAAGTCTCAACATGACCTTGACATCAAATTATAGATATGACTTTTGTAACCAAGACCAAAAGACCTTAATAGTAAGAGACCGTTGAACATAATTCAACAACCATAATGCCCACAATGCATTATGCTATGCAAGGTTAATGCTATGCCTGAACTTGTGCTACTTTTTCATTGTCAACAACTCATCAAATAATGTTTATAAATAAGAAAAATATCAATGAAAAAAAATAACTCAATACCATATCAACTGACTATATCCATCAACACTAGACCAATCAAATCATAATATTCAATAGCATGTTAGAGTTTATCCCACTATTTTTCTGTTAGATAAAAACGTACACGATTGCCTACAAAGAAACTCGCATATATACATGACTATACTTAATGACACCCGTGTACAACAAACAACCTTTTGAATTTTCACCTTTAGACTGAGTAGACTAGATTAACGGAAAATTGAGGTAGAGACAACTCCCATTTTCTATCTGAGATATTCAAATGCTTCTCTTAGAAGAGGTTTATTAAATATATCAGCAACTTGATCTTTGGAGGGAACATAATCTAATTTAACCTTTTTCTCAAGAAGTTTTTCTCATAGAAAGTGATATTTAATAGGAATATGCTTTGTTTTGGAGTGCATAACAAGATTTTTTGAAATACTAATAGCACTTGTATTATCACATATGATGGAGATGGGTGAAGAAAATTTAATTTGAATATCTTGTAATATTTGCATCATCCAGAGAAGTTGTGTGCAACAATATGCAATAGCCACATATTATTCTTCCGATGTAGATAAGGAATGGAACTTTGTTTTTTTCTGAACCAAGATACTAATCGGGGCCCCATATAAAATGCACCTCCACTAGAGCTTTTTTGTTTATCAAAATTTCCAGCACAATATGCATTTGTGTAAGCATGAAGAGTAGGATCGAAATTTTTAGGATACCATAGACCAAAGTCTTGAGTTCCTTGGAGATATTTTAATATTATCTTTACTTCCTAAAGAAGTGATTCCTTTGGATTGGTTTGAAAACTTCTAACAATCCCAAGTTCATGCATGATATCTGGTCTAACACCTATTATATAAAGCAAAGTTCCAATCATAGACCTGTATTTTGTTTGTTTTATAGTGGGAGAATCATCATGAGAAATGAGGTTACATCCTATCATCATTAGAGTACATATAGGTTTGGAGTCTTCCATCCCATACTTCTTCAGAATTTGCTTGAAATATTTTTTTTTTGAGAGAAGAATGCGATATTTTGCTTGTTGTGCTTGTAAACCAAGACAATATGTTAGTTCCCCAAGTAAATACTTTCAAATTCTTTCTTTATAACGAAGAAAAAATTTGACTCATATATTCTTCATTAATCCCAAAGATGATTTCATCAACATAAACAACAATAATTAGCAGTTTATCATCCTCAAATTTTGTGTACAAGTTGTTGTCTGTGGGTCCTTTTGTGAAGCATTTTTGTTGAAGATACTTGTCAAGATGATAATACCATGCCAGTGGAGCTTATTTTAGCCCATATAAAGCCTTTTTTAGTTTTCATACAAGGCTTTCATCATTCCCCAAAATGAATCCTTCTATTTGTTAAATATATACTTATTCTTCTATATCTCCATTAAGGAAAGCATATTTTACATCCATTTGATAAATTTTGAAACGTTGAAAACTTCAAAATGCAAGAAAATTCTTATGGCTTCAATTCTGCCTACCAATGAAAATGTTTCTTCAAAGTCTATATATTCTTGTTGAGCATAACCTTTACAAAAAATTCTAGCTTTGTTTCTAATGACTTCTCCATTTTCATTCAAATTATTTTTGAACATCCATTTTTTCCCAATAACATTTTTATCATGATGCCTTGGAGCCAATTCCAAAATATTATTACTTTCAACTTGATCAAGTTTGGCATCCATGGCCTTAACCAAAAATTGATCTTCAGTAGCTTGATTTACATTTTTTGGTTCAATGGTGGATAATAAAGCTATATAACTAGGAGATCCTACAAGGGTTCTTCTTCTTTGTACCCAAGATTCCTTTTCTCTTAAAATTTGAGTTTTTGGATAATTCTTTTGAACATACCAGGATGGAGCCTTTTCTTTATCTGATGTATCTTCTTCTGATGCTTCATTATTTTCTTCTTCTATATCATTGTGATTTGATGTGGTAAAGAATTTATCATCATCCTCCTCTATTGTTGTTGTTATCATTTTGGGATTTGTGCATGCTTCATCAATCACAACATCAATACATTCAACAATTTTCCGAAGTCTCTTATTGTAGAATTTGTATCCTTTAGTTCTAGATGAGTAACCATGAAGTATTCCTTCATCTTCTTTAGCTTCAAAACTCACCAATTTTTTCATCATTATTTTTATGAAAAATTTTCTTCCAAATACAATAAAATTATTTATAGTGGGAGGCTTACCATACCATATTTCAGAAAGAGTTTTATCACTATTCACACAAACATGAACCTTGCTGAGAATAATTATTGTGGTATGTGCAAATTCACCCCAGAAGGTGTCAGGAGTTCCAAACTTATCAAGCATATGACAAGCCATTTTCTGAACTATTCTATTCATTCTTTTTGCCATACCATTTTGTTGAGGAGTTTTTGCTACATAAAATTGTCTTTTATGCCATGTTCTTCACAGAAATCAAAGAATTCATTTGATATGTATTCTTCTCCTCGGTGAGAGACATTTGATTTTTAGATCTAATTAATTTTCAACTAATGCTTTGAATACCTTAAATTTATCAAATGTTTCATCTTTTTGTTTCAATAAACCAATCCAACGCATTCTAGAAAAATCATCAATGAATAAGATATAGTATTGTTCTCTGCAAGGTGACTTTTTCCTTATAGGTCCACATAATTCAGTATGTATAAGTTCAAGCGACTTACTTGCTAATCCTTCTTTGGCATTGAATTGGACTCTGGTTTTCTTACCAAATTGATATGACTTACATATGGTACTTTATGGTTGTTTCGGGAAATAACTCCCTAGAGGTCGTTGGGTCAAAACCTCCACAGATCAGGGCATGATATTCAAGAAGGACTCACACAACCACACTTATATGCTAAAAACTAGATATAATAGATTGCAGAACTCACCTGTGATCCTACGTTTGATGTAGATCCCGTGGGGTCCAAACCCCCAGCAACCCTTCTTCCTCTTCAACCTGAAAACCAAGAAGAAACGTGCACGGAAATCTAGTTGTACAACATATATCTATCCTAAATGTCAGTGAAATATATGTGAAACATCATATAAACAATAATAAATTCTTAAATAACAATATTTTCACATATGCAAGCAGATATTAACACGTGAATTCGGGAACAAGATGGTTCTTCTTCATTACGAACATCATGTACAGTAATAAAAAGGTGGAGAGATCACCTGAATCCTTCCACGATCTTCGAACAGACCATCATCCGGATTTGTCCCGCCCTTGCCTCGCTAGGATACTTTCAATACTTGTGCACACGAGATGACATATAAACTAATGAACATCTCCAGGAAACAAAGGTTTCCTGTAAAAATCTGGGAAGTGCAGGAGGCACGGGAAATCAGACTTGAATTGGGATTCCAACAGAGTATAATGTCTATAAAATTCTCTCTCCCTTAGGTCATACACATGAGGGGCTTTTATACTCCCTCAAAGTAGTTTCAATCAGTTGGAAACAGTTGGCCATGGGCTGGGGTGGTTGAATTACAGGAATAACCATCAACCCAGCCTCGAAAATAGGGTTTTTAATATATTTTTTAATGATTTTAATGGCATACATGGAAAAGTATATATGGAATCGTGTATACACGCGGAAAATTCTGGGCATACCCACGTATGGGATTTGAAATACTTTTTTTTATGAACTTTTATCCAAGTCTGTGGGAATGGGTGCCCAAGGCCAAAAAGACAATCATGAATCACATGGGGGTGAAAAATGATGCTATAACAGATGCCCCATAATATATGAGGTCAGAAGGGGTACATGATGGCCGAAATATATTATGCACATAGAAATAAATTCGCGAGGACAAGAGAGGACTTCACCAGATTTCAGCCTGCTAAAAACCAATGAAAGAAAACAGAGAGTCAAATCATGTCTGAGGTGGGCATACCTATGCTCAGTCAAAAATATATCCATATAGAAAGTACAGAATAGATCCAGAATGTATACAAGTATAGCTGAACTGAAAGTACACAATGAATTGACTGAGCACGGCCCGAAAGTATAAGTCAGAATCAATGTCCAAGTATCACATATATCAAACTGATCAATAATGCTGAAAATGGATGTCTGATCACAAAAGTAACTGAATCTCCAGGTACCAAATCATAAGGGGTGGAACACATGGTACAATCATGCAACTCGAGAGCCAATATATAGGATGCTGTTGTACTGACACTGCAACATATAAGGGTGGACGGCATCACTGGCAGAAACTGAATGGACTGTCAAAAGTGAACCGAAAGATGCTGATGCAACCCGAGGTCTTCACCAATATCGATGGCACAATTCTACACAATGGGAATAAATGAGCTGAAGTCGACCATGTGAGAAATCGTTGGATTACTGGTCAATAATGTATACCGTTAACCAACGTGATACAACCCACCAATAATGAAAATGAGTGTCAAGGTGCCCCAAGACAATCTAACAAGTGCAAATAAATGAGTTGAAGTCGAACACTTGGAAGAATATACCAATCAAGAGGCAATGATGAATCCCCACTATCGATAGCGAAGAGTCTGCCACTGATGACTGCAAACCCTAAGGTATTGACAAAAGACTCTAGACCTTATTCCCAGAGAAATGAGTCGGAGTCGATGGGAAAATATCTGCTGGAAGGACGGCATTAAGGAATCCCACATCAATCCAGCGCGAGTGTAACCCGCAGGTCAAGATTTGAAAGGAATCGGACGAAGAAAAGTGACGGAACCAAACCGAAGTACGTTTTCGACATGCACAAGATGAAGCTAGCGCACGGAAGAAACCCTCTGAACCAACCAATAATGAAAGCTGACACAAAGGTGAGATATCCACCGATAGGGTCAAATGGAAATCAAGGTATTGCACGAATCCCAAGTGTGATAATGTATCCTGACATCGAACACAAGGAAAACCACTCAGTCAAAGACCCATAATGATGATCAAATGCTGAGCACAAGGTCACCTATCAATGATGGAAATGGGGCCAGGGTGTGGCTCTAGGTTTTCTCTCAAAGTAATATGTCATAGTCGATAAGAGACAAACCCGCCGGCAAGAAGTCAATGGAGACCTTCTCAAACCAGAACGAGTAGAAGATCAAAACATCTGATGTGATAGAACAATAGACTGACAAGACTGGGTAGGCCAACTGAATAATGAGTCAAGAGACATTGCAAAATGGACGACTCTGGTTAAAACTTCCCTTGAACAAAAGCACGACTCATGATGACCATGGCAGTAAAAAAATGACACTGTATAAGTCTGCTATGCAGGAGGCAAAAACAAATTCTCCATATGATTGGAAGAGATAACCAACCAGGGGAGAACTGACCAGTGAAACAAGGCAAAAATCTGAACCTAGGTCAAAACTAAAACCATCCCAAATGAAGGAAATATATAAGTGTATGTGCTTTGTTCAAGGGCAACAAACTGACACTGTACTGCCATCAAACTATGAAGTAACATCCCGTTCCCACTCTTTTTGTTATATTTGATTTTTTTGTCTTTTTCATATAATGAGCCTGAAAAAGAATAAAATAATGCTATGGTACAATGGATAGAACGAGTATCAAGAAACAGATGCACTATTTCCTGGGATAGGAACGATCCTATGCTCAATGCAAGGTGGCAGAAACTAGTAAGCGATACTCAAAGGAATGTTCCATCCATGGGTAAAAAGGGTGTCAAGTCGCGATAGCTAAGTGCATGCAATGGTTAACTTGTACAGACAGTCAAGGTCAAAAATATGGCTTAAACATCGAGTCCAAATGAAGCCGGCTAAAGGCCAGGATAAACAAGTAGCCAATATGCAATGCAGTAATACAACTCAATGACACCAGGGAGCATCTAGGGTAATATCTAGAAAAAATGATAGTGAAGAAGAAGAATGAAGCTTCAGCACATAATTCATGGCGGGACTAAAGAGGACTCCCGAGCCTACATGAAACATAGCATGGGCAACAAGTGCTAGCGAGGAACTAACTAGGAAGCCCATGTAAGGGAAGGCTCTACCACCAAGTCATGATTAAATAATCGGTGAGTGAAATGGGTGAAATACTCATGACCTGATGGGATCGACCCTATGGCAAGTGATCAAAATGGAGGCTAGTATGCAAAATGCAACGGAAAGTGGATTTCCTAACCTATATGCCAGTTTTAGTTTATAAAAAAGAGATTTCAAGAAGACCAATTGAACTATCCGGTAACTAAGTCAAACAAACTCTGAATTTCAAGTATAACTTCAACAAAATGCTCAAAGACAACCATGCCACTCTCGCAGCGGGGCTTTATACGAGCAAAAAGGAAGACAAGAAACTCAATAAATCAACTCAGTACAATAGTATAAACTTGCAATAAAAAACTTCAAAGAATAAAAAAGAGACTCTTCGAAAATTGCAACAAAAATAGTCTATTGAACATCAAGGAAACCAAAGGCACCAAATATGTAAAAAATAAAAAATGCACAGCAACACACAAGGAAAGAGTAAATGAGCAGGAGCTCTCTGTTCTGATTAAGCAGAACAACCAAGAATCTTCAAGAAAATACCTTGGTACTCAAACCAAAATTGCAAACGTAACAACCAAAAATTTCACCAACCGAGAGAGTCTTCACACAAAGGAGAGAGAAATAGACATATAAACACTTTAAACATAGTCCAGATATTAAAAAACACTGTAGAAACAGGTCACCACAGGCAGACAAGACCAGAAAAGCTAAAAACCAAAACTTCAAAATTTGCCCCCAGACATACATGCTTTAACAGTTTTGAAACAAGCGTTCATACACAACTGTGGCAAAGGAAAACCGCGTATACGCGACCAAATTTGAAATAAACAGTGTGTATACACGATTGTACAGAGAAAAAACAACATATGCAAAAGAAAATAATGAAAAAATAAAAAGATCAAGCCTGGCTAAAGAACCAGGTCTTCAGTGTGACTGAGAAAAGAACTAACTGGACTAGAAATAATGATTAAAACTATTGGAAACCTTTAAAACAGTTGAAACCACCCAACAGGGGAATCACAAGAATGCGATCCCTAGTGGAGTCGCCAGTTCTGTTTTGGGAAATAACTCCCTAGAGGTCGTTGGGTCAAAACCTCCACAGATCAGGGCATGCTATTCAAGAAGGACTCACACAACCACGCTTGTATGCTAAAAACTCGATATAATAGATTGAATAACTCACCCGTGATCCTACGTTTGATGTAGATCCTGCGGGGTACAAACCCTCAGCAACCCTTCTTCCTCTTCAACCTGAAAACCAAGAAGAAACGTGCACATAAATCTAGTTGTACAGCATATATCTATCCTAAATGTCAGTGAAATCTATGTGAAACATCATATAAACAATAATAAATTATTAAATAACAATCTTTTCACATATGCAAGCAGATATTAACACGTGAATTCAGGAACAATATGGTTCTTCTTCATTACGAACAACATGTACAGTAATAGAAAGGTGGAGAGATCACTTGAATCCCTCCACGATCTTCGAACAGACCGTCGTCTGGATCCGTCCCGCCCTTGCCTCACTAGGATACTTTCAAGACTTGTGCACACGAGATGACATATAAACTAATGAACATCTCCAGGAAATAAAGGTTTCCTGTAAAAATCTGGGAAGTGTAGGAGGCACAGGAAATCAAACTTGAATTGGGATTCCAACAGAGTATAATCTCTATAATTTTCTCTCTCCCTTAGGCCATACACATGATGGGCTTTTATACTCCCTCAAAGTACTTTCAATCAGTTGGAAACAGTTGGCCACGGGATGGGGTGGTTGAATTATAGGAATAACCATCAACCCAGCCTCAAAAATATGGATTTTAATATATTTTTTAATGATTTTAATGGCATACGCGGAAAAGTATATATGGACTCGCGTATACACGTAGAAAAGTCTGGGCATACCCACGTATGGGATTTGAAACACTATTTTTTATGAACTTTTACCCAAGTCTGTGGGAATGGGTGCCCAAGGCCAAAAAGACAATCATGAATCACATGGGGGTGAAAAATAATGCTATAACAATGGTAGGGTGATGTTGGGTAGATCACGAACAACTTTGAGCCCTTGGTGTTCTTTTTCCTTTTATTATGGTATTTCATGTGTGAAGTTCATGAACCATTCCTTCTTTTGATCGGAAGACCACCTCATTTCCTTGGTCACACATTTGGCTAACACTCAAAAAGTGTTTCTTTAATCCATCAACATACATAACATTACCAGCTTTAACCCTTTATTTTAGAAAAATAGATCCTTTACCTTTAATGGCAGTAGGGGAGTCATTTCCAAGAGTGGAATTCTTTTATTTCTCTAATGCATTGTGTGAAATGATTTTATCTTTATCGCCTCTCATATGTATTGAACATCTATTATCAATGTACCATTGATTTTCTTGTCCTTCTGCAAATAAATATATGCCACAACTTTCGGATTGTAAGTCCTTCTTTTTCCACGCCTTAGAAATTGTTGATATTTTCTCCTTTGGATACAATTTTCTCCTACATTGAGATTCCTCATGTCCAAATTTATTGCAAAATGAGCATTTAATTTCATCTTTAAGAGGAGAGAAATTGTTATATGTATTTTTCTTGATTCCTTTGTTTTCTTGCTTCTCTATTCATGATGGTTTTTTATGCATCACATTGAGCAGCTTATGACATGAGAAACATTATCCATTAAAGAAGAAATTTATGTGATCATAGAACCTTCTAGTTTTTTTTAACTTTTGACTGATGGTTCTGTTATTGTTCATCCTTGAATTAGAGTGAATTATTTACCTGTGAAGTGTCTTTGTTCTTTTGTTGAAGGTTGAAACTTTGTTGACTAGATTTTGCTCCATTTAGATAGCTTCTAGTTATGGCTACGGATTTTGTTGTCTATGATGATTCACCAATGTATCCAAGACCCGTATTCATAAAAGGAGAGCGTTGAACCTTGATAATTTCATCTAATGTTTTAGATCCTTTAGCAAATCTAAGATTTAGATTTTTATTTTCTCAAGTTCCCTTCTTAGACTTACTATTTCACACTCTAACTTCTCATTATGCTTCTCCTTTTCTATGAGTTGATTCTTTAGAGTATATATGGCTACTTTTTTTTTCTTCCATGCATATTTTGAGTTGACTAATTTCTTCAAAGAAATCATTTTCTTCTAAAGCATCCATAATTTTATCATTACACTCATTAGTGTTTTTCTCAAATGCCATGAGTAATTTAAGATCTTGATCAAATACTCCTCCTTCACTATTTTACAAGCCATTACTATCTTCATGAGTATAATAGCTTTTTCTATTATTGAATCATCTCCTATCACATTTTGCAATATCCTTCCCCTTGTCATGATTATCTTTATGAGGAAATTTAACAACATAATGACCCACTCTACCATAAGAAAAAAATTTGAAGGGAAGCTTACCTTTGAACCTTCCGGTGCCAAGTTGAAGTTTCTTTACAAAAATTACCTAATCTTCTTCTGATACATACCCTAATTCCTTGTGTTCTTCCTTTTCCTTTACTTTTATAGTTGCTTTAAATGTAGATTCTATGACCTCTGAGGGACCTCATTTTCTCATTTCAAAAGCTATCAAGATCCCATGAAGTTGAACAACAGTAAGAGTCTGCGGATCCTGCTTTTCTTCAATGGAAGACACCTTTGACTCGAATTTAGGACCTAGAGATTTTAATATTTTCTCTACTAAAGTTATATATTTTATGTCTTCACCCAGATTTCTCATACTGTTATATGGAATTCTAATCCATAGATAAACTAGTCATCGTTGAGTGTGGCGTTCCTTCACTCAAAACAAGAAAAGAAAGGTAAATGTTATTTTCTCTAAAATAGACAAAAATATAGAAGGGATAAATACCTACTTATGATCCTTTGCTCTCATTCTTCTTATATTGTCATTATGGGAATTTTGAGGTCTAAAATGGGCCTCCTAAGAAAAAATCACAACAAAAATAAACTTTTTAAGCACCAATGTGATTCAAGATGATGATGTCAACCATGGGGGATGATTCACCATTTTTTAAGTAAAATGGTATAAAGATTAAAAAATAATAAAATAATAAAACTACTTTTTCAACTCGTATTTTCAACTTATCTCCCGATTTTTTTACTCAAATTTCGAGCGGAAGTACTCGTTGGATGTAAAATTTAATTCCTCACCCAAGGAGTACCTATGTTACATACTGTTGATGGACCCTGCTAAATGAAAAATGAGAAATACAAAAAAAAATAAAAATGTGATTGCAATCATGCTTTTCATGTATTTCTCATTTTTCATGTAGCAGGACCCATTGAAAGTATGAAACATGGGTACACCTTGGATGATGAAATAAATTTTTCATCCAACCAGTAATTTTGATCGAAATTTGAGTAAAAAAATTGGGAGATAAGTTGAAAATATGAGTTGAAAAAATAGTTTTTTCTTTTTTCCTTTTAAAATTTGATGATGTAATCAAATATTATTTTATTATTTCCACTATTATTTTTTAATTTATTTGGGAGGCCCATTTTAGGCCTCAAAATTCCCCTAATGAATTCTCGTCACTCTTGATCTAGATGAAACCTACTTGATCAATACCTGCAATCAAAGATAGAAGACAACAAACGACATATAGATATACATTCAAGTCTACCTTAACCAAATTGAACCAATTAAATTTGAGAATTCATACACATTTGAGAATAAATTCACAAGATATAAGTGCATATATGAGAGAAAGAACATATATCTTTATTGAAATAATAGGAGGATTAGATTACAACCATTGGATCAATTCGTCGTCAACTTGCTCCAACTTCATTCCTTCCTCATCGCACCAAGAATCATCTTAGCAGTATAACAGTACTTCAACTCTAAAAAATTGAGAATCAAACATCATAACACTACACAAATTTCTTCCCTCCTTGCACTTATGTGAGTGCTCAATTTATAGGGAAATTGTAGGTATTTTCTCAATAAATGATATTGAATAGCTTTCTAATAATATATGAGACATGTTTCCAAGTTCAATGGTGATGGATGAACACATGTATTTGAGGTATGACACCTATGATCTCTTCTAGAAGGCACTAGACATGTGGAGATTCTCGGAACAATGATGATTTTTCTCCCAGGAGACCAACGTACCCTTAAGTGTCGAGAATTTCTTTGCAGAGCACCCTTGCATGGGGGTAAGAACTTTGCAACACACTTAGGCCCATTCAAAGAAACTTTGATGAGTCAATGACTCATTTTAACTATACCTCAAACATTGAAACTCCCATGAATTAAAGCCATCAGTGGAATGACTTCTCTAGGGCATGTAGCAACTGAATTAGGGGATGATAGAACCTGTTTATACTGGTCTTAGGGATGATGCCAAAAATGACCTATAATAAATATGATTTACAATCTTATCTAGATATAGAAAGAAACTAGCAATACTTTCATCATTAGCTATTCTGATATTTTCATAATTAATTATGAGAGTTTGGAGTTTAGCACTTTTTACCTTGTCCCTTCATAGCTTAGGATGATTTTGTCCCATATTTCCTTTGTTGTACTTAATTGTATAAATTTTACAAATTCAGATTCAGTCAGGCTTCCCAATAATGCATTGACGACTTTTGCATTGGTTTCATATGTCTTCTTTATTGTTGCATCTATGGGAACTACGACTGGATATTGGTAACCTCCTTCAGGAATTTCCCAAACATCTACTCCAAGAGACTGAAGATAGGATCTTTTTCTTGTCTTCTAGAATATTAAATTATTTTCGTTGAAGGGTGGTGGTTTGATAGATGTTGTTCCATCTTGATTGTTCATCTTGGTAGATCTTCCTTCGAGCAATCAATATTCTTCTGAAGGACTTTATATGATACCAATTGTTGGGAAAAATACTTGGGGAAGGTGAATCAATATTTAAAACTCACACATACTTTTAATTTTATTTACTAAATACTATACACGGCTTTTCTTAAGCCAACTAGCATATGTATGTGACTTTTATTCAGGAAACTAGCATATGCCTAGTGAACTTATAATTCAGATAAATCTTTAGTAGCTTTACTTAGACCAGTGCATTAATGATTCATCAGAAATTTAGTAAGTATTAAACATGTGTAGTAAGAACATAATAAATCATAAAATATAAGCAACACACATGAACACTAGGATTTAAGGTTGAAATCCAATGTGGGAGAAAACCACCATTGTTGTCATCTTTGTCTTTAATATTTATTATATAGAAAATTTATTAAAAAATTTTATTGGCACAAACTAATACCAGCATGCAAACACCCACCTGTAGAAGGTTGCTACCTTCACTCGTTCTACAACTGCTAATAGAAGGGAGCCCCAATCCCTTGATATTTTTTACCAACCACCACTAGAAGGGAGCTTCGACCCCCTGCTCTCATTTACAAGCCACTATTAGTATGGAGCTACAAACCCCTTAATATAATCACCAAATCGTACTGGAAAGAAGCCTTGACTTCCTCACTAAAGGCTCCAACTCTCAACATCACCATGAACCATGTTTCATAAATTTTGATATTGGATCCACATGCTTCAATACATCACAACTTGTAGGCCTATTTTCATCAAATTTTCAGACTTGACACATTACACTCATTCAAGCTCAATATCTCACTGAAACATATAAATGTATGGAATCATCCACTGAATCATCAATCAACCAACCAATCACTGATCTTTAATCACCATCAACTAGCAACATAATCAATACTCAAACAACCTAGATCTATATGAAGACATCATTGGCAGACAATAGAAGCACACCAAAACTGATCAAACATTTTCTTCAACATTCTTCAGCAAAATATTGGCTTGCATATGTGCCTTCCAGTAGACTTATTCATGTATGTACATGCTTATCCTGAAAACAACTCGCATATAGATCTCAACATATTATTGAACATATGCCACTAGTACCAAATAGCTAATTAGTTACTAAAAAAACGACTAAACGCGACCAACTTTTAGTCGTTTTTAGCTTAGTCATTAATTAGTTGTCTCAATTTTATTATCTAGTAGTATATTTAGTCATTAATTTAGTTATTGATTTTGTCATTGATTTAGTCATAAATTTGTTCATTGATTTAGTCATAAATTTGGCCATTGATTAGTCATAAATTTTTTCATTAATTTAGTCATTAATTGCCACAATTAATGACCAAATATACAACAAAATATATTACTATATGATTATCCGAGAAAACCAATTAATGACCAAATAAATATGACTAAAATGTTGGTCATGTTATAAGATACTATAAACTCGCTACTAATAGTCATATATATGCAAATTTTAGTCATCATTTGAAACCACTTAATGACCAAATAAATATGACTGAATTTTAGTTGTGTTATAAGATACTGTGAATTAGCTACTAATTGTATATATGCAAAATTTATTCATCATTTGTAATCACAAATTTATCATCTAAAGTAGTCATTTATCTTTTTTTGGTAGTTTCATATTCATTATATAAATGATTGAGTTAGTAATTTCTAGTCATTTCATTTAATTTCATTCATAATCATTATAAATGACTATTTTGGTCATATATTAATTTTATTTATATTCAGTATTAATTAATATAAACTACTAATTTCGTAGTTTTCGATTGATTTTATGTGTTCATTATTAATAAACATAAATTAATTAGTATGATTTTGCAACTAAATTTAAAAAAAAAATCATAGAATGTGCATGTTCATCAAATATGATAATGCAAAGTTACATATGTTAATTACAAGACTAAATAATATCAAGTTAAAATAAAAATAATTTCAACCACACAAATTTTATTAAATAAAATGTCAAGTATTACAATAAGATTTTCCAACTTGATATTGGTTGGACTACATTTTACACATTAAATATTGTTTCATCATTTCAAAACATCATCACTGTGTTGCCAAGGCATCGCAAGTGAATTCACCAACTCTGAATATTTAACCATCAGTCTCTATATGTGTGTCTTATGCAAGATATTGGCTCTAAGGGTATCACTATATTGGTCCTCTTCTCTCTCTTATTTTTCATTTGTCACTCCATTGTTATTGTTCTTATCTTTTTTCAATTCCTGCTTCTTACCATCAATATTGAGTTCCTCTCCTAAAAATGAAATAAGATACAATGCAGAGTATAAGACATGAAATAACATGAATACTTAAATATAAACTAAAGTAGACTATAAAAGACTTATACAACATATACCAGAATATCAGCAATATCAATGCCATACTCCCCCATAGAAGCAAGAAACTCGAACAAGTTTTCTTCAATTGGGGATAGTTGACATTATGTGGCCATATTACCTTTATAAACAAAGCAAATAAAAAATCACCATAAAAAAACAAAACCTTAGTAATTTAGTTACATTCAACCTTCAGCGAAAGATTAGGCACAATTAGGCCAACTACGTTACATGTTAAAAAACTTAGGTTGCAGATAAGTTGGTAAAACAAATAATCTAAGATGTGATGTTTAACCCTTGTCATTTTATTCACAACAAAATTTCATTCTCTAATGCGTGAATTTGGTCAAGTATATAAACTACATGTGCTCAAATAACAACATGAAAGTAAACTTTTTTAATAATCGTGAAAATATTTTAGCACAAAACAACTAAAAGGATTTCATTTAATATCATGTAATACTAAAATCATCTTCAAGTTTTGATGTTTTTTAAATGGACATGATACCAAGTCTTTTAAATTTCATAGTTAAAATACAAAACAAAATCAAAAGAAACATTCAAAATATAATCAAACAATAAAGAGAGGATGTCATGGAATGAACATTGAAATTATAAGAATTTTTTTTACTTGTCCACCAGTGTCTTGTCTAACATTCCTAAAACATTTTCTTGCCCAAAATAACCATGAAGTGAAAAAATCACAACATTAAAAACCATAGGAATCCCTACTAGAAACATTTCCAGTGTTGATGCCTAAGGTTCCTGAAGGATCTCCAACAACAAATGAATCATATCCAAGCCATGCACTGCATTGTATCTCCATCCCTTTTCCAATCCCATTTCCTGTAACCTTCCCATGCCAGAATTAAGTAACAATCAAATGAAGGCATTTCCATTTTTTTTATCTTTTATATCTATAAAATTTGAATCTCATTTTCTTTAGGAACATATAAATTCATATTTAAAGTCATCCTATCATGAGAAGTATCAATCAAGTAGGACATCAGAAAAATCAACCTTAATGAGGTGCTCAAACAATTCCTCCAATATCAATATTTTTCTTCTTGTGATATCTTTGGTAGAAAAAATAACACATATTCAAAAGAAAAATCCATATATTACTTGTTTTCAAACTCTGTATATGGTGTATTCATAGGCAACTTTTTGATATGTTCTTATGCCTTTACCAAAGCATAATGTAGTTTGGTTAAACTCTATATCCTTTCATTCAACATCAATTTCTACAAGATAAATGTCACACATTATTCTTTTCCATTTCTCAACATGCTACGAATGTTAAATTGAAAGTCACATAAAACTAAGAGCGACCCTTTTTTCTAACCAAAACAAACAAACAAATAGTGCCTCTAATAAAAATTCAGACCTTGGAAATTACTTTGCCACGTGCATGGTCTAAAGTTGAGATTATTTGAACCATATTTAGGTCATACTTAATAGGATATTCATATGTTTACCGATATTTCAATTTAGTGTTAAAATAAATATATAAATCCAAGCTATTATCAATGAAATTCAAGTATAATTCAAAAAAAATAATGGAATTACAAGGTTGTGGAGAGAGAAACGTCATCATAATTAGGCTTCTCTATTTTATTTTTATTTGAATTGAGTTCATATTTGAATATATAATTTTCTCTAAAAAAGTGAAATAGAAAGATGAGAATCGAAATAGCCCAGACAATCCCAAACATTCCTTTCCTGGTTATCCATACCTATCTCCTAGCCTTGTTAAAATATTTTGCTTTAAATTATTCAAAGTGTAGAATGAATTTGCTAAAAAAAAAAACTGGTCATCATGATATTAATTTTAAGCTCCACAAAAGGAGTTGTCAATTGGGTTTATATCTGGTGGTTGTGAGGAATGATTTTTATCCTTCCCACCTAGTTTCAATTTACGTAAGTGATGTGTTGGTCTCATAACAAGCATATTGGTGTAATGACATTAATCCTTGTTGTTGACTGGCATTCAGTAAGATAAATATTTTGGTCACCATTCTTTCTAATCGACTACAAAAATAATTGTCCAGTTGGTACATAAGTGATGTCATAGCTGCAACTTGTGAAATCTTTCCTAGAATATGGCTTGTTTTATCCTAGAATTTGACTTAATTATTTCACGTATTCAATCAAAAACATATGTGGTATTGACAGAGTCAATTCAACTAAATCACCCATTTCTAGCTTTTGACAAGGATCACTAACAATTTTGTGATTCAATGTTGTCCTCAACTCCTCTTGTATTAAAAAAACATTAGATGTAAAAAGTGAACTGCCATAAGTTATTATGTCTAGCAAATCCTTCACAATGAAATTTGGAGGTAGTTCTTGCACAGTCATATATTTAACAGCAATAATAAATCCTTTATTCATGAAATTGATATGATGGTAGAAATTTAAAAAACCATACATAAAAAATGTGTAAACGATTAGCAAATGAATTTCAAAACAAGCAGATTGCAAAAAAACTACAATATAATATGGTGCTTTTAAGGATAGCATACTCAATTTATCATCTTACGTAGTTAGAAGGAGACTATCATTTATGCCACATGGTGGGCTACAAGATTTATCCATATGTGGGAAACCATCTTTATAGGAAGGGAAAGGGCAAGGTGGTCTCATGTTTGCATCTTGGGGAGATAATTGTAGTTTAGTGCCCATAATTTCATTGTTCCACATTACCACCCATCATGCCCACTCGACCATATGAACAATGAAGTAAGGGTGTTTCTTCACCCTTCTTGTACCTCCAATGTGAAACTACTCAAACTAAACTTGTTGATGCATTTCTTTAGTCTATATTTGTATTTCCAGTGGAAGACCGTCACCCCCAAAAACAACAGTATGAAAATAATGATACCTAAAGCATTTGGACCATAGCAAGTGTTAGGAGAGTAACCCAAAAAATCCCATTGTTTTGTACTTAACCTAATCTACTAATGATGTAACTTCAATATAGTGGAACTATGTATATCCAAAATCAAGGAAAGCATAAAATATATATCCTTTGCATAAGAAAATGTAGTCCTAAATTAAAATTCATATATTTGTGGAGTGGTAGCAATGAAAAATATTTTCAAAGGGTATGTTGATGAATGATGTAAGTAGAAGCATATGTTATCCAACATATCCAATGGAATTTAAAAAAAAAATAAACAATATCTTATCAAGAAATAGTGCAAATTACAACATTGCCACCATGCAAAACATGTTGATATGCCACCATGCAAAATGTACTGATATGATTGGTGATATTCCATTTGAGTTGTACATTCTGCTATAATACGTCAAAAATGTCACCCACATATTTGTAGCAATTTATTTGAATGCCCTCTTTCATGAGAGATTGAAGCATATGATTTTATACTTCAGAATGTATGATGATCATCAAGAAGGGGTTTGTTAAAAGAACCTTCCTTGCCTATACTACCACTATATGATCTCCCTTGTCATGATTTATCGACCTCCTCGAAGCTAAATCCTTTCATCTCAGGAACAAAATCAAGGAAAAAAAGGAATTCAGCCCCAACAATGTGCCCAACACATCAATCAAAGATTGAAATCTCCCTAAAACAATTAGATTAAATATCCAGCAAATTTCTACAACAATACCTCCACACATACTTCTATATTTTGAAGGATAAATTTCAAAATTGATTGTCCATGGAATTGGTCCCATGCCAGGTGAGAAGAAAGCTATATATATATAGATATATATATCCAAGCCACAAACCAAAAGCCATCCATAGCTAATTGTACCCACATCACTGTACAAAGAGACAAAATTATGGGAATAGTATTGCTCAGATCTTGGCCCTTTTATTAATGAGGTATGAGGGAATTTTTTTTGTCGAAGCCCCCAATACGACACCCAACCTTATCCTTTTTTCGAGATGACATATGGGTTTCTCAAACCCAAGCGAAAAATGGGGCCCTAGTAGGGAAGGCCTCATACTCTGTTGAACTCAACAGTGAACCGAGGCCCTGTTATCTATATAGAGCTACTAAAATAATGAGTTTTAAACCATATATGATCTTTAAAGCCTTGGCACTTGCAATGGTACCCCTTCTAAGAAGGCTTAAAATTCGAAATAGTTTAGGGAGATGACAAGGGTTTCATGCCATAAGGAAAAAAAAAATTGATCACCGGACTAATTATTGTCTTGATCGTGCTACTGGAATGAGATATATTTCAGCAGAGGTAGTCTCATGGAAGCTCGACACTAAAATTTGTGAAGAAAAAAAGAAATGTGTTTACACTCGGGAAGTTAATTTTGGTAATATTGTTACTATCTATAATTTTTTGAAAGTACATCATTGGGATATGCTAGAGGAATTATCATCTGAATTAATTCCATGTGTTATAATTCAAGTATTGCTTGAAATCCAGGATAATGTTGTATTTGAATTGCAATTCTTCGGTTGGTTATAAAAACAAAATATTTGGTAAACTATACAAGTTCACTTAACTTTGATTCATATATTGATAACAGAAAAGTTGTACAGTGATGCACAAGATATAATGGATTGCTATATTATTTCCTGCAAGGCTCAAACCTCAATTTCGGGAATTTTTAAGGCATTAAGTTCTACATATTCAGGCTATTTGGTACCTATAGTCCTTAACAAGCTGAATAAGACTTGTGCACAATGTCAAATGATTCCAGAAGTCGTTGACATATTACAAGTATTTTCAAGTGACCATCATTGTTGCAATATGCTTCTTAATGATTTAGATCATATACAACAACTAGAATTAGTGATAGAAATATTTAAAGATTTGCAAGAAAGGGAATTGTGTCCTATTAATACTTGGAATTATGTTGTTGAAAATTTTTGTTACATGGGTAAGCTACCAAAAGCCCATAAAATTATACAAGTTGTCCATCAAACAGACTACATTCTTGACTTTTGTACCTATGATTTACATATTGATGGATATCGCAAGGAAAGTAGAGTATTGGAGGCTCTTGATCTTGTGAATGATATCATTTGACAAGGAGGTTTTGCGCCTCAAATTAAAACTTACAATGCACTTATCAAAGGTCTCTGCAGGATAGGTAATTTGAAGGATGTCAACCGCTTACTGCAACAAATTCAGCAAAAGAGATTGAAACCAAGCTTTGAAATGTATACATTTTTAATTGAAATTCATTTGTAGAAGGGAGGCATTGGACATGTTACATAGCTACACAATTAGATGCTATACCATGGTCTTCTCCTTGACATGTCTAGATACAATTCATTCATTATCATTCTTTGTAAGCTTGGAATGGTAGAGGAAGTGAATAATATTATCTTTCAAATGTTAGAGCAAGGATTGGTTACTACATCAACATTTTTCTCTATAGTTTTGGATATCAACTGCCTCAAGGAAAATGTTGAACAACTAAATAGAAACCATGATGATATTATTAGAAAAGTTATAGTTTTGAATGTTACAGCTTATAGTACACTAATTAAATGGTTGTATAAAGGAGGACATGTGGAATAAGCAAATGAATGGTTTAATGAAATGCAAGAAGGGGTTTTGACTCCCAGAAAGAGTAGTTATGTCAATCTTATATACGCTCATTTCCAGAGTGGGAATTCAAGGATGGCATTGAAGTTGTTGGAGGAAATGATTCAGAAAGGTTTTCCTCCTTCTGCCATATGTGTCTATGAAAAGGTTGTTGGTGGGATTTGGGAGGATGGAGAGATTCAGGAAGCTCATAATATTGATATTCAAATACTAAAGAAAGGTCTTGTACTCCAAAAAAAGTATTTATGCCACACTAATTCATGGGCACTTGCAGGAAGGAAATATTCAGGAGACATTGGTTCTAATGGATGAAATGCTCTCAAAAGGCATTGTTCCAGAATCAAACATATGCATATTTGAAACATATGTATCTGATAAAAATTTTCACTGTGTGATCAATAATGGGTTGTGGCCCACTGTTTCAGACTATAACATGTTAACTGATGGTTATTACAAGGAATATAGTATGTAGGAAACTTAAAAGTGTAGGAGGCTTTCAAAGTGCAGGAGAATATGGTCAGAAAGGGTTTGGCATCTAACATTGATGCTTTCAAGATACTCATCAGTGGATTTTGTGTAAAGGGAGAGTTGGAGGCAACTGAACAGCTCTTGAAAAATATGCTAGACAGGGGGTTGACACCAGTTATTTCTATTTATAATGACCTTATCCATGGCTATTGTAGGAATGGAAAATTAGATGAAAAATTTAGAATTAGGGATAACATGTCAGTTAAAATCATAGAACCTGATGTCGACACTTACAATGCAATTATCTGTAGAACTTTACACTTCTGACAAAAACAGCTAATGGGAGAGGAGAGAACTCAAATCAGCTACCAGCTATAATTTATTGAATGCACAAACAAGTTAATATATCTCGTTAACAACTCCAGTTTCTAAATGTGAGTTCTATTTTTGCAATGATGCCACTAAATATGTTTTGCCAAATTATTTTCATGTTTTCCAGAAAAAGGAAATTATGACAAAATAATAGATCTCTAGATAGCATCCATAAAATATGACAATAGATTTTGTTCAAAAATCATGAGAAAATTATATTTTGTTAAAAAAATGTATGGAAATGGCTACCTAAATGTGTGGTCAATCACGTGTGTGTCTCATGAGTAGGATCTTCATTAAGTGTTGCAGTACCTCAAGCAACAATTTCAGGATTTACTAGTTTTCCACTAAAAGCTTTCCTAAAAAATAGTGAGGATAGGACTTTATTTCGGCATAGCCTATCTAACAGACGAAATAGACTTCTCTTGTACCATTTTTTTTCCGCCTCTGGAAATATAACACCCTCAAAACAATTTACATCCTGACCCTTCCACCATCTCTATTTCGTCTCTATTTTTGTTTACGTCCCACAGTCAACCTCCTTACATTAATCCTCTGAGGTGACATATTACCAAGTAATCTCCTAGGATTCAAATGGGAAGCAGAGGATTTCCCCACTTACTCCCTTTTTTATTTCCTTTCCCCCCCTTTATAAAACTTGGATCCTCTTTGTTCTACACCTTCTTCATATCCAATGGTTTCATGGTTTCATGGATGAAAAGGTGTAGCAGCTCTGCTCCAAAATAATTTAATTCTTCCAGTATGTACCAGGACATGTTGACATGTGTCAGGATAAATCAGGACCATTTCACTTTGGGAAGTGTTTTGGTTGTGTGCACTGACCATGAAACTCTACAACAAGGTGAGGAGGTACATTGCCACTTTATACCTAGATTTGTATCAAGTGTTATCATGGGGAGTGCCCTTATTGACATGTATGCAAAATGTGGCGATGTAGAGGATTCATTGAAGGTTTTTGAGAAAATGTTTGAAACAAATGTGGTTTCTTGAAATTCCATAATTGTCGGATGTGCTCAGGATGGATGAGGTATAGGGGTTCTCAAATTGTTTTGGTAGATGATGAAAGTAGGAATATGTCTCGATGTCACCTTTATAGGTGTGCTTTGCACTTGTAGGCATGTTAGTATAGTGGAAAAAGGATGTAAATATTTCAATTTTATAAGTGCAGATTATGGTGTCATTACTGGAGTAGAGCACCTCAGTTGCATGGTCTACCTTCTTGGCCATGTTGAGCACTTGGATGAGGTGGAAGAATTCATCAAAAAAATTCTATTTGAAACTAATCCTCTTGTGTGGGGAACATTTCTAGGTGGGTGTGGAATTCATGGAAATATGGAAATAGGTAGACATGTATCAGATAGCCTTCTAGCATTGCAACTTTAGAACCATGGAACGTATTTCCTCATATCAAATATTTTTGCAGGGAGTGGCATGTGGGATGAAGCAGCAAAGATAACAACAATGATGAAAGATGGGGGCTTAAAAAAGTCACCAGGATGTAGCTGGATTCAATTCAAAAACTAGATGCCCATATTTCTTGTAAGTGATAACATATATCCACAAAAAGAGGAGATTTATCCAAAGATGAACATAGTGGTTGGGCAGATGAAGGTAGAAGGATACGTACCGAACCATGAATATTAAGCATGTACCCAATGGTGAATATTAAGCTGCTGCTGCATGATCTGGAGGAGGAGTAAAAGTAGAAAATTATTTGGAAGAATTGTGAGAATCTAATGATTTCTTTTGGACTCATGAGCACATCGCCTTGAACAACTAAGAATCTTGAAGAATATTTGTGTTTGTGTTGATTGTCACACCATTGTCAAGTTATCTCTATGATTTCCAAGAGAGAGATTGTTTTTAGGGATGAAAATTATTTTCATCATTTTAAGGATGGGAATTTCTCTTGCAAATATTATTGGTGATCCTAGATGAGAATGGAATTCATCTATGATTTTTTTTTTTAATTTGGAAGGAAGAAATTTTTTCGTCTGAAAAATACTAATAGTTCAAGAAAGCTCTTGCAAATATTTTTGGTGATCCCAGATGAGAATGGAATTCATCTATTATTTTTTTTTATTTAGAAGAAAGAAATTCCTTCATCTGAAAACTAATAATAATTCAAGAAAGACAAGGAGTAGATATAAGGATGCCAGAATGCTAATTCAACTAGCTGCTAATTTGTTTACCATGAGGGGTTCAATTAAATACTTTTGTGAAGGAACTGAATCCTTAAAATTTTGGTATGTTCCAGGGACTTATTTGAGGCCACATTGGCCTAAAAAGCATTAGGATTGAGCTACGGGCCCTATGAACCATTTTGTTTCTTTACACTCAACCTCCATCCTTCACCTGGTCTTCTTAGGATTTTGAGGTTGGATTTATTTTGTAGGACCCTCAAACAGTATTTAACTTTAGGTGCCACACTCAACAGATGCACTTCTCAATGCCAAACACAAAACTACATGAAGTAAATATACTAATATATAATTATTTGAAAATAAGGCTTGGCCTTTGATCAGTTCCCTTATCTCCATAAAACCATGGAGATAATTTACCCTTCCATGGCTATTTTTGGATATTAACTAGAAACTACTACCTTATCTGATATGATATGCATATAATTAGTAGCTTTTATTAGCACTAAGTTACATTTGCTAAAGCTTGTGTGAGAAGAGTTATCTTTGATAAGTCATTTTATTTTGGCTAGATCCATGAAAAGTGGATGATTTGTTTGCATATTTAATATCTAATTATGATATGATTTTGTACTCCATATTATTATTTAATTCTAAGATACTGAACTCAAATGATTTAGCTCTCCAAATTCCTCATTTTCTTTGAGGGCTCATATTCCTTTTGGCACAAAATAGTCTTGAGGACAGAAATTCGACACAACTAGAATTATCAGGTAAACTATTCTTTCAACACCAATGTCTGGGCATTACAAAGGTGTCAATTATAATGTAAAATTTTATGATGGATAAAGAAATCATGCATACTATCAGGTATGGGCAGCATGGAAGATCATAAATTCCTCTACATATGACAAAGCAATGTAATCATGTTCCACAAAAGCGACTCATTAATTTTTGGATAAGCAGTACGGTTTCTTTCAGTTTTAGGAAAATCTTAATCAAGAAAGTTGATATGTGGTGACTCATAGTCTTACAATTTTATTCTGATTTTCTTGTTAAACATGTATAGAAAGAGATGCCAAATAAACCAAACATCATACCTGCTTAGCCCTAAGGAGGTCTAGCCTGCATACAGGGAGGCACCCAAAAAACAAACGCCAACATTTCTGATAGTGTGAGGAGAATATTCTGTTTATTTTGGCTTGGTTTGAATTATTATTGTAAACTAGAAATGGTACGATTGTTGGGAAGCCTTAGGGACCTCACTTATGGTTGGGTAGGTAATGGAATAAATATATTGTTAAAAAAAAATTATTCCTAGATGAAGTAAATATTGGATGCATAGAATGTAGTATGTACATGCCCTTCAATCAAGGGTTGGCCTAAAACTTGTAGAGTCTTTAGGTCCTTGGACCAAGGATTTGGCATTAAGATTTATGTAGTGACAATATAGTGAATTTGACTCACAAACTTATCATATACAACAACATCATTTCATTGAGTGTTCTTGGCATCAACAATCATTACATAAATAAGAAATACAGTCAAATAAATATTTTCATATCAACACCTTTGGAGTTAGGTTTTTTGGAGTGACAATACAGCATAAAAATCATTTTGTTGATTGTACTTAACATCAAAAATCATTACATGAAAAAAAATTATAGTAAAATAAATATTGTCGTAATAGCACTTTATACCTAGCAAGGTGACACCTTGTAAGTATGCAAGAAGTGCAATTAGGGGCCACAGAGACTATTTACAAACTATTGTTTGCATATAAAGGAATTCAACCATGAGTACATTAATTAATTTATTGCCATCTTGTTTTCTTTGTGTGTAGGAGAAAATAACAGATATGTCTATAATTATACACTGAGAGCATACCAACCAAAACTTCTACTTAGAACCTCCCAAGAAAAAGGTTATGGTAACTCCAGTTTATTTTTTACTCAATGAATTGAGGTGGTATAGTTAAGATAGTTGAAGATAAGATGGCTTGCAGGTCAATATTCCTCATTCTAACCTCTAGGCATGTTTAAAATAGGTTGTTAAGCCAATAAGTACCAGGATACGTAATGGTACCTTAACATAATTATACCATACTTCCTATGGGCTCAGAATCTGAGGCTCTCATAAACTCTCACATGTCCTTTTCTCATGGATGCATTATGTAGAGTTGGTTCTCTACCATACATTTGTCTCTCATAGATATATCATTCTCTATGGATAAATTACATACTTTGTGTTAGAAATACGGAGAGGGGGGGGGTGAATCATTAGAGCATTAGTTAATCTTAAATAATTATTAGTGTTTGTACAATGATAGCAGTAAACAAAAGGAACACAAACACAAACAGTTTTTAAGGTGGAAACCCTCTCCGGGACAAAAACCACCTGAATTATTTTCTAATAATTCTTTAATATTCAATTTCAATTGAAAATAAAGCTCCAACTTCCTAGAATCTAGAAAATAATTCTTCTCCAACTCCAACTGGATGGACGCTCGAACGCCCTAGATTATTCAATAGTCAACTGAACGGATGCCCCAACACCCAATGAGCTACAACTCGCCCTAGCACCACCCTACCACCCTGAATTTTTCACAGGCTTGAACCTGTTGGTGACTCCATGCACCAACCTACCACCACCATACCATCCTATAGAAGAATAAAACATGAATGGACTCCCGTACCAGGGAAAATGATCCACTTTACAATGATATAGAATGATGTATAAGAATAAGACACACTAGACCATAACCCCAACTATGAAAGAACCACCTAATGATGATCCTAGACCCCCCAACATTGCCTCTTCATCTCTTCGCAGATAGACACTTGTATATTTTTTACAATGATGCATTTACAATGACTTAGTACAATGATACCTTTATAATGACTGTATGCAGTGCTACCCACTTGAAGACTTCATGTGGTGAACTTCTTGTTGTTGTTCTGCACCTTGATTTTTTCTCTTGTCATGCTACCCTCTGCTGCACCTTGATTTGCTTATCTACCCTATAAATTCTGGTCCTTTGTAACCCTTGACAACACATGATCTAGCTTTTTCTTGCCTTCTAGGATATAGATATTGAATCTGGTGTATCTCTGTTATTTCATATCCCCAACATGTGATTTTTTTTTCTATAGTAGTACTCTAAGTCTTATTTCCAATGCCATTGGTCTGACCCAATTTGGATTCTTCAAGGGAGAGTTATTCCCAATCTCTCACAATGCCCTGATTATGGACTGGTTCAGTAGAGCGAACTTGTATGGTGTGCCACGTGTCACTATTTCTTCATTCGGCTCTGAAGTTAATACAACGAAAACTACAACCCGTGCACTATCTGTCACTTTTTACATAATTCCAATATGATACACAGAGAGAGAGAGTTATGATGATTTTCCCAAGGTAACTTCTTTAATATGAATTTGAGGAGCCTACAAAAACACTTACTTCCATAGATCATATCTCCAAAAATATTGAACACCTTGATCTGATTTTTTTACAGGAGCTTCCTCAAGATTTCAGCTTCACCTCATAAACCTTTCAGCTTTTGAACCTTCATAGAAAAAAAGTTAGAGCACAAATTCCATGATGACCTATTTCATGTAGTGAAATCCCTACATAAGAAGGATATGAGGATCACAATTTATATAAATGCTTAGGTTGAGAGGGTCTTCAACAAGTAAACGTGGGAGGGATTTTAGTAGCTTAAAATTTATTAATTATTGACTTTTCAATGACCCATGCCACAACCCCGTGGGGTTTTAGCCCACTAACTAGGGTTACAAAATTCAAACATGAATATCTCTCAAACCGTGAAGAATTACATGGCGTGCCATATATCAAAAAAAAATATCGACAAGTAGAAACCATCAAAAATAATCTTGACCAAGAATATTGTAATTTTGTAGTTCAAAATTACCATGCAAGATCGGGGTAGCCCCTGGTGCTTCTTGGGTTGACATTAATGAAAACCATTGATAAAAAATCTCCCCCTTTAAAATTGGTGGCAACACAAGTACTCCCCTTGCGTCCATGACACCTCTTCCTACAACATTCTCTTCCCCTTTGACATCAATGGAAAAGGGTAACTCCCCCTAACATACAACCATCTTGTGGACCTGTACATACTTCCACTCCCCCTTTATATTATGAATAAGGAAAATATAATTAGAGCCTGGGAGAATCCCAAGCTTCTGGCGAAGATATTCAAATGCTTCATGAGTACTCTTATGATCAACAATGCTTCCTCCCCAATCTGCATGTATAAAGGCTTGAATAATGAGATTGTTACCCTTGGGATACAACAAGCCATATTATGTTGTTCCCTTTAGATATCGAAGAATTCTTTTGAAAACAATAAAATGTGATTCTTTTGGTGTTGCTTGGAATCTTGCTACTTGTCCAACTGCTTGCATAACATCTGGCTGGGAGGTTGTTACATATAGAAGAATACCAATCATAGATTTGTACAACCTTTGATCCACATCCTTAGATGAGCCGTCTATGCTCAATTTTCAACCTATTACCATTAGAGTAAGTGTTACACCATTTTTTGGTCATCTAACCTATTATCATTAGATGGACCCAAGTAGACCATGTAAGACCAATTTTACCCTAAGTAAAATTGCTTTCACTATGAAAATAACTTAGTAAACCACCTGTATTAAGTTGTTTATGGTATAAATAGGAAACCCCATGAGGAAATATTAAATAAATATACATTTTCTTGATTTTCCTCAAGGAATAATTAGTTAAACAACAGTTTAATTAATATTCCTCGTTATATTTAACCCAAAACAAGGAAATTAATTAGATAAATCATTATTTATCTTATTATTTTCTAAGAATAATTATTTAAACCTTATTCAAATAATATTCTTTGCTAAATATGACTAAATCACCCTTAAATAATTAAATAAATCATTATTTATTTGATTATCACTCAACCACATCCTTAAAATGATAAATAAATTATTTATTTATTTATTATTTACAAATAAAGGGATTTGACCCAAGCCAAATTCCTTTTCCCTCCAACAAATATAATAAAATATTCCATAAAATTTGGATCTTGATTTGGTTAATAATATTTTAACTATGCACCAATATCTCGACTAACTCAATATTTTGTTATAAAGAGAAGGGTTTTCCCATTCATTTATAACCTTTTGTTGCCTAAATATCACTCTGGATCTATACTTTTGGTCTGACTATTGATCCACCATCATAGTCATATTTTGCTATCATTTTTGTCTGGGTTTTCTACACCATCAAGAGAGAGGAATTTTAGATCTGAAGTGTTGAGGACTTACAAAAACCCATCCCATTGAGGAGAATTGGGAACACCCTCCTGTGTTTTCCTCCCAAGTGCCCTTAATACAAAATTCATTCAACATATTCTTGTCTTGTCTATTGGATGCATGGAGTAAAACTTGTTTTTTCTACTGTTTAATGTCTTCTAATGCATAAATCTAGATTTTTGCAGCATTTATCTTGATCACCTAACTTCATATATAAAGATATTGACAGTCATCTATGTTGCTAGGGCTGTTAGTTATGCACAACTAAAGTGGTCTTTTTTCGTACCCTTGGAATTAAGATTCATACTAACAACTAGCGAATCCACATGGGTTTATGATTACGACCGTTGTCGTCTTTCTGATCCTTGCATATCCAGTTGCTTCAAACCCTAGGATTTCTCTTCAGCCCCTTTTTTTTTATTTTCTTGATGTTTTTTTTAACCTATAAAACCCTAAAACAATTAAAATTCTAACTTCTGCGTGTTTTTGGACCTATTGCGCAGGTGACAGACATCAGCCATAGCTGAGACGACATTTTTTTCTGAAACCTACCGCCAAGAGTGCCAGAAGTATACGTCACACTTTTCAGCCCAAAACCTGTGACCTGGACCCTCAGGATGCACCTTACAGCCAAAAAAGAGCAACCTTTGCTGAAAACAGGTCAAAAACTGCGACCTGGACTTTTTGCAGCATTTTTTTTGAAATTTTTTTGGGTTTTTTCTGAGCCTTTGTTAAAGGTTGTCTGACCTCCGTCTCTACCTATTTTGGGCCTGTAATTGTTCTGTTTTTCTCAACTAAGTGGGAACCTAGCCCCCTAGGGCTTCAGTACCCTCCACCTCTTGTGGAAGAGTTTTTTTCTGTTGCAGGTTCTTTGAAATTTCAGAGTCTTATGCCATTTTTTCAGATCTAATACCTCACCTTCAGATCTGCTTTAGATCGGCTTGTTATCCATCTGAATCACCTCATTTATCTTTGTTTTGGTTTTCCTCTAGGATTCACTCTATTTCCCTCCTGGAGATAGCATTTCACCACCTCTTTTTATAACAATTTTTCCTCTGATCTATTGCTATTTCTGCACCACTTTCTAGCAGATTTGGTCCTTTAGATCTTTGTCCCTCCTAACCTTAGATATTTTGAGTTTTTTAGTGTGTTTTGATTAGTTTTTTTCTCGCCTATAGACTAGTTGTTGAGAGGCCCGCCTCCTTGGGTTTAGATTATTGTACTATTAGCTGTTTATTTTCTATTTTTGCAGGCTTATATACTATCATTTGCAGGTTTATTTGCAACTATACAACACACTTTTTATTTTCTCTATAAACTTTTGGGTTTAAAAATTAAAATTTACACACTTTACACACACACCCTAAGTGAAAAAGCGCTTGGTTAACACCGCCAAGAAAAGACTCTAAAACGTTGAAATCATTTTATCCTGCACCACTCTGCTCTTGTTTCAACATTGTAATTAGTTGATCCTGCACCTCCCTGCCCTTGCCAGTCTCTTTTTCCTTTGTGCTATGATTTTGTCTTCATCATTGTGCCACCAAGGTGTTTATCCTAGAGAATTCTTGGCCTTCATCCTCAGTTTCCAATAGGAAGACTTACTCCTCCACGTAGGATTCGAGTTAGTCCTCCACCGAGTCCGCACTCTGACTCCTCTTCTAGTCCATTGGGTTCCCCTTCTTGTTTCGTCATTGGTTCTCCCCCTATCACCTTCACCATTTATGGTGCAAGACCTAATGTTGGTGGTAACCCTAGCCCTCATGCTGGGAATACCACTAGTGGGACCGCAACGGACACTACCCCAGCTGCGCCCTTTCTCCCCTTCATGGTAGGCCTCAGCCTCCCCGATTTTGACCAGTTGATAAATGACCCTATACACCATGACACTAGTTGGCCTGCTATGCCGACAAAGCTCCCTTCCGACATCCCAAATTTTGAAGGCATTGCTGGAGAACGTCCTTGAAATCATGTTCGATCTTTCCACATGTGGTGTTCATCTAACTCCATTACCGATGACTCTGTCCATCTTCAGTTGTTCCAACGAATGCTTGTTGGGTTGGATAGAGGTGAATTTTTGTGACAACTCTATTGTTCCTTCATGTAATTATCAACCCGGGGTAAGTCTTTTATTTCAAGAGTGTCAGCACAGTATATGCGAGTTAAATGGTCTACGGATGCTCTTTTTCAATGTAAAGAAGGAATTACTAACTCCTGTAGCCTATTGATATTAGAGAAGGTGGCTTACATGGATTTTTTTAGCCTAAAGCTGAGTAATGGGATTTGGTGTTTCTCTACTAGAATAAAACAGTAGTTCCATTAAATTGAACAATAGTCTAAATAAATCAAGCAAGAATTGAAATGACAGTAATGAAATTAAGAAGAACAATAGTCTAACTAAATTTTTTCAGAAATGGAATTGAATTGAATCAACGACCTAGTGATCTAAGCAGTAATGAAGTAGCTATATGGCTAGCAGTAAATGAGAATTATGCCTAGCTATGCGATAATGAAACAACAGTATAACTGAGCAATATGAAGAGTTGTGCACTAATGAAACAGTAGTATAACTGAAAAATATGAATGGTTGTTTACTAATGAAACAATAGTATAACTGAAAAATATGAATAGCTGTGAAATAAAGATACAGCAGTAGAACTAAGCCGGTAGTAATGAATAGAAATATAACCGAAACAGGTCAAATAACTCATATAGCTATAATTAAGTAATTTTTCAATGGAGTTCTCTGTAAGACTTAATTAAGCAACACTACTCAATTGGTTAATTTCCTTATTATGCTAGAAGGAGCATGCAATGCATGGAGACGCAAAATGCTAAAATCAATCTTCCTATGGCATTAATTATCATGACAACAGAAGAACCAAAATTGACAAAACATTATCGAAAACAGGATTTCACTTGTCTTATTCTAAGAACGCAGTCTCCAATGATTCATTAAATAAGAAGAGTTGTAATTCTATCAAATGGAAGTATGTATTACAACTGCACCAATTTCACAAGTATATATCATGTAACTTTTCAGAACATGAAACGTGCGTGGAGCTCTCGGAGGTTGGGCCCAGACATACAGAAGCCTCAGCACTGAGGAAAATTCAAAATATGGTTATTCAAAACTCTCTGTTACATCCAGGAATGCTACAAAATGTAATTAGACAGACTGTTATGGATTTTTATATTACCGGCTTGCCCTCTCATTCTGTTCTTTTCCCTTTTAAAGGAGATCTTCGGGAATTTCAAGAATGTATCTCAAATGACAACCCACTATGCATTGCTATCGTTTGAGTTCTTAGACTCAATATACTTGTTTGCCTTCTATCGGTCGTTGGGACTGCTTAAGACTTCTTGTGCTTGCGTCCGACGATTGGCTTTCTTTGACTATTGGTTGAGGCATTCCTAGTTTCCTACAGGTAAAGAGAAAAAGGGTCGATTTCTTATTATAAACCGTCCTTTTTATCATTAGTATGATTGTTCCCATTTTCATGATTTTTATTCCTTATTTTTAATGTGAAGAGGTATTTTCTTGAAATTACAATATAATTTGCAGTATTTACAGGGTGAAAATCATACCTTAATCTGGGCCCAACAATGCTTATAGTTGAAGCTTTAAGTGGTATGTTGATCAAGACCCTTCCTCTAATACCACTTTTGCGACTCTTCACCAGGCTTTTTTGTATTACTTCTAGCTTCCCCTTCGTTACGAAACTGGTACCGAAATCTTGACTTCTTTCCGTCAATCGTCTGCGACCCGCCTTTCCGATCATGTCTAGGAATGGCAGAGAAGAAAGAGCCTATGTTGAGTTCCTACCTTCGAAGACCGTGTCTACATGGACTGGTTCCTTAGATCTCTTTTTCCACCTATTGGAAAATATTTCACATCGCACTTTCCTCAAACCAAAGAATTCACTCTCCAAATTGCATTAAAATATGACCTGATATATGCTCAATCGGGTTATGTTTATACTATTCTACCTGATCTTCCCAGGCCTGGTGGTGCCAACACACCAGGTGCATCTCATGCCACCGATAATATCATTGGAGCTCTCTCTAATCAGTATGTTCAACTTCCCATGGGCTATGGATTTCCTTAGGGTGGGGCCAGCACCTCCTGCACTTTTCCCCCTCCTGGTAGCACGTATCCAGGATACAACATACCTCATATTTTTGCCCAACCTCCTATTTACCACACTGTTACCCAACCTCCTTATTATCCGTATCCAAAGCCTGGTGCTCCAGCTCCTCCAGCATTAGCACCTCCTCCTCCCTTGCCTTCTCAACCCCCACAACAGTAACCACCACCCCCTCAGGGGTAGGTGTATGCATGGCAGGGTGCGACTAATCCTCCTCCCTCAAAAAAGAAGAGGAAAGGCACTCAAATTCAAACTACCCCTAGTAATTCTAGACCTAACCAAGGTATTTCTCCTAACACTACGAACCAGCAACAAGGCACTCAGCCGAAGCAGGACAGGCCTATTCGCACGAATAAGCCATGTTCTTGTTGTGGTGTTTATGGTCATTACACACATGATTTTCCTCTTTTGCCACATATGCGGTAGCTATGGGAGTCTCAAGAAACTTTGAGAGGAAAAAAAGCCATATCTTTCATTCCTCCTAGTCCTACGCATAGTCTACTGGCTATGCTTACTGATCCTTTCCATTAGCAAGGATTCGTGGCTACCCAACCACCTCAAGGTCAGGCGGCCACTCAACCTCTTCCATCTGGTACCTCCAATTATGAGATTCTCATGATGAACTCTGATCAACCACCAACTGTTGATATCAATCTTTAGACTCGATCTCGTCAGTACAACAAGCCTCTTGCTACGTCTGTCCCTGAGCTGCCTCCTTCGGTCCCTACAGAGCCTCTTTTGACACCTAATGGTCCCTTGAAGATCCCTCTACCTAGGGTGGAGGTTCATATCAAGATCCCTAAGGGACCACTACGCTGAAATCTTGCTTCTGGCAAAGCCGCCCATTTGTATAACATAGTAGATTATCTGGCACAATCTCCTGCTGCCATTTCAATGCTCAAACTCCTCCAGTTGTGCCCTTCACAACGAAAAGATATACTATCTACTGTGGGCACTGTAGATCCTTCCGATGATCGATTTATTGTCTTTGTTGTTAACCGGTCAGAGCATCCTCCTCTCCCAGCTTCCATCACTTTCCAAATCCCAGTCAAGATCCGAAACGCCAACGTTTCCTGGTGCATTATTAATGAGGGGACATCCACCTGTGTGATGTCCGCTTCAATTTGGAAACAACTCGGATCACCTAATTTATCTCCTTCCATGATCACTCTCCATGCGTGGTATGGCCATGCCTCCCAGCCCATTGGCTTATTCAGCAATTGTCCTACTACTCTTGCGAGCAAGACTGTTTGCGTTGATGTAGAAGTCATAGATGCCCCCTTAGATTACAACATTATATTGGGTCGTAGCTACACTTATGCGATGTCAGCTATCCCTTCCACGGTTCACTACAAGATTTATTTCCCTCATAATGGAAATATAGTCACCATTAACCAGTTGACATATTACGAACCGAAGTCTCAGACCTCTGCTGAGTCCACTATCTCTTCGGTGGCCAACAAGAAAAATGTCAATCCTTGGACTAGTGTTTCACTCGGAGTCTACAAATATTCCTCATTAATCGGTACTTTCCCTAGTATCCATCCTCCTGTCTATGATCCCATCTCATCGAATGTTTGCATGATGCAATCATCACGGGCTACTCTCAAGCGGCCTGCCTCGGCTAGTCAGCAGCCTCCTTGCCCTCCGTATCCTTCTCCTAGCCCTTCAATTCAGCCTTCTGTACCTTCTCCTCTTAGCCCTTCAACTGGCACTCATGAGGCTCTTTACCCTCCTAGAATAGTTCCTCCAAGCCTTAACCATTTAGGAGCCATCCCACCTGGCCATTACCCCTCCGTTCAGATACCGTTCCTAACTCCCCCACCAGGAGTCTATACAGCACCTGTCATGGCCACCCTCTCTCTTCCTAACTTAACCCTTGGGATTCTTGTCTAGCACCTTGATCCTCTAGCCAGTACCCCACCAGGTCAACCCAAGCCTTACCTTGCTTTAACCCCAGTTCTACCAGTCCCCATCACTTCTCCTGCTGCAACAACAATGCCTCAACCACCTCAACATGAACCACCTCTTGTTGCGACCACTTCAGGTAAGAAGGGAAAATCTTGGAAGAGGGCCTCCAAGGACAAGGCTCTCCCGATAGACCCTACACCTCCCCTGCCCACAAAGCCCTGTGCTTTGTGTGATGCCGTTGGCCATGCCACCCATAACTGTCTTGAGCTGCCCCGTATCAAGCCCATGGTTAAAGTTGCATTCCCTGAGTATGTGGTTCCTCAAGCCTCTGTTTCTTCCTCAACCGTAGCCAATAATCCTAAAACTATTCACACTAATCAACCTTGTTCATTGTGTGATCTCCATGGCCATTACTCTCATCATTGTCCCTGCCTTATGCATTACTGTGCTTCTTTAGAGGTAGTTTGGGAGTACGATATTAAGCAGAACCAATCTGCTTCTCTTGTACTTGCACAGTATGCTGCAGGCCAGACTGAGGATTTACTCACTCCTATTGACATTCCCCCTCCTGATGTCGAGATGACGGAGCATGCGGCCACCATCCTCTACCTATCATCATCCATGAGACCCTCGGCAAAAGATCCCCCCGAATCTTCTCCTGTTGTTTTGCTTGACCTCCCTTCAACGATCACCCTGGGCTCAACATCAGTGGATCCTTTATCTACTTTTTTTTACATCATCCCCTATGATGATGCATATGTAAGCCTTTCTTCTCACCATGATGAGTCAAGTAGCTTCGCCGCGCCACATGGTCTCTCTTCCTCCAGTCATTCTGCCTTCTTCTGTGATGACAAAATCATGGAAGCCATGTCCACCCCTGACTTCATCTTTCTCGCCCATAAATGGGATGCCATCATCTGTACCTTTGGTGACTTATGCAGCCTGAGCTCAAGCTACGTCTCTAGTAGCTCCCATACTCCCCCTCATCGGCAGCATGTGAGTAGTAGACATCCTACCCAGATCACTCCCTTTTGCGGAGTGCGTTCGATTTCTATTTTACATTCAAGTTGCTAGCATTTTTCTTCATCCTCCCATTTATTGTCTTGCAGCTCCTTTCATATGGAACCCCATCCACACCTTATATCAGTTTTTCCGATGGTGCAATACTCCCGGAATCTAGCCTCGACAGGTTGGGCCATTTTTACCCCCTTGAATTCACTTGTTCTCTCGAATGGTGTATGCATTGGTACTGCTACCAATAATCAGGCCGAATATGATGCAGTGCGAGGTGTATTAGCCGATGGCCTTTCACATCGCATCCTCCACCTTCATGTTCGTTTATATTCCCCGCTTCTTTTCATGAAATTGAATGGTGTCTATCATGTGCATAATCCTATCCTTTTCAGAAGATATTTACAAGTGAAGCTTTTGATGTGTGAATTTGAAATCATTACTTTCAGTCATGTACCTAGAGCACAAAATCACTATGTAGATAGCATTGCAAACAATATTCCAGATTGGCATTTAGCACACACATTTAACACAAGACAATAACATAAAAATATCAAGACGATGCATATCCATAATATGTGTCGTATAAAATGTTTTAGAGCCCATCCACTCTGATACATATGACTTTCCCATAGCATGTTACAAAACTCAAAACTGGGGGCACCACCTGCCCCTACACACTAATCACTATCTAGAGGATCCCGAGCCAATGGCTCTACTCTCGCAGATCGTAGATCACGCATACCCTGTCCAGCCATCACCATGCGCCGCATGACCCCTCGCCACTCAGAGGGTAAACCAATACATGGCTCTATGTACTGGTCATCTAAGTCTTTCCAGCTGTTCCATGAAACACTAGTCAGAACAGGGGAAATTTGAAGGATGGAAAATTATTTTGAAGTTTAAAAAATTGGCGAATCTCACTAGTACCTAATATGCAAACTATAAAATTTTTATTGATGTATTTGTAAAATTATTGAAATTTATAATGTTTTTATATGTATTCTCTATATAATTTTGGAAATTTTTAAATTTAAATATTTTAATATTATAAAATTTGGGTGAAGCAATTTTATAAAAAATGGAAATTGCCGAATCTTTTTTTCGGAAAAATCATGGAAAATTAGCCCACCTACGAATATTAGCCCCTAAAGTTTTGCATGGGTAAAAAGCCTCTCACATCTATGACGGATATCCTCCAGGATGGCTACTGCATCTTCATTTTTTTGCACCCTCAATCCACTAGATCTTGCGGCCCCCGATACTACAGGTCGTTCCATGTACCCAGCTAGTTTTATCGATGCTATATCTGCATACCAAAAGAAAAAGAATCAATACCACATACAATATTCTATAACTTTACATACACATAAAATATTAACAATTTTTCACTTACCATCAGGTCCCCTTATTCGACCAGGCGACAGTGGCAAATCTGGGTCGCCATAATAACTCATCCTAGTATAGGGATAGTCATCTATATACAGTGGCATATGATCCCAATGAGCAAAGAACTCGAGTCGAGACACCTGTCCAACTGCCCCACCTCTTCCTCTGCACAGTAGTTGCCCCCATCGGCGCATCCTAGGCTCTCTTGGCCCTCCATCTTGGAGCTGTATGTGAGGTCAAAGTGTCGGGATCTTCTCAAAGAAGAACGAGCACAAAACTATAACATATGCACAACCATGGTTCACTTGCCACTTGCATAGAGACAATTGTCGTTTCAATGATGACAACATCATCTGGGCCCACCCATAGTAGGTCCCACTCAAAACACTCTCCACCATCACCATCTGCCCTCCAGTGATGTGATGGAGTGCCTGGTTGCTCAGAATCAGCAGCACTGTTGTGGCCACAGCATGGGTCTCTAACCTCTCCAAGTCCCTGATGGGTATTCGAGTCCCCTTGACTTGGAGACCTGGTCAACAATGGCACTCTACAAAATCTATGATATTCTTCCCCCGTGCTAATACTGGATGAGTATTCCCTACCATCCCAAGTGGTGGGAGACCAGTCAGGAAATATATATCCTAGACTGTCAACTCAATCTGGTGCCCCTGCAGTATAAAGACCTCATGGTCCGGGTCCCAATAGTTGACAATCCAGGCGAATAAGGGCTCTCTAGCTCTCATCAAAGGGTTCTCCACAAACTTCGAAACTCCAAACATGTCCAATGCACTGTGGACACCTTGATCCTCTTAGATATCCGACCATAATGTGCCTAGGTCTCTTTCTCTCTAGTTGATCCGTATTTCTACCATATCTATACAAAACCGTCATATTTATCAGAATATAGAAAGGAAAGACTGTATCTCATCATAAAAACCCATTAATCAGCCAAAAAACAGCACTGGAAAACCTCTCCCTGACAGGTCGCACTTTTCACACCCAAATCTGGGAGAGGTCGCAGTTTTTTTCCAAAAAGCTGCTACCCAGGTCGCACGTTTTGCCCCAAAAAGTATGAACTAGACATGAGGAGGAGTAGGGGTCTATTCTTGAGCCCTGAGGACCTAATCTGAACTTTTAATCCACTGAAAATAAAGAGTAGGGTTAGGCCTCTTACATGCAACTAACGGATCTCGATTCCAATGGTTGGTTTGTCCGCTACGATCGGCGCAAGATTTAGGGCCTTCTCTCCTCTCTACATTCACCACATCTCCACATGCAAATGAGTGAAATTGGAGGGGAAACGCATTATTAAAAGAGAAACCCCTGTTTTTTCTTTCTCCTACTGCGACCCAACCGTAGCTCCATTTACCAAACCATCTGATCGTTGGAAAGCTCTCATCGAGCCCTAAAATGGGTATCTATTAGTTTTTAGTGATTTGATACTTCACTTGCAGGACACATTTTTTCCAAGAAGTGTCACTTCACCCCTCCTAAAAATCAAATTTCTTCACTTGCAACACTCATACTGAGGGGCACCACTTTGCCCCCATACTTTTCCATGCTCGTGTCGGCTTTCCTTGTGAGTTACCATCTTGTACTCATGTTTTCATGGTCCCCATTGGACCTTTTTCTATGTGGCAGCACCATCGAGTCACCCTTGTTTAGAGCATCCAAGTTGAGTCATCATTGTATTCATTGAGTCTATCCTGAGTCCCTTTGAATCCCGTTATATTCATCCATCCTTTAGTGCTTGGTCCCTCTCTCATGTTGCACATTATGGCCTTCAGTCCCACTGTCCCCTATTCCTCATGATATTGTGTCAGTCACTGCCAGGTCATCCATGCCCTTTATGCTCTAATAAGGGAAGTCATTTTTTCGCTACTCAGTACCCCCCATTCCATCATCATCATTGGTGTCAGTCTGTCAGTAGCTCTACTATTTTCTCTCGTGCCTTAGTTGAGGATCCCTTATTGCCTCGCCTATGGCAGACCCCCTTCTGTCGACATCAACTAATTCATTCCATAAGATAGGTCTAGAGAGCGGTTTACCTTGGTTCCAACCTCCACTATTTTTCGGTGCCTCGAATCAGGAAAAGGGACTCCTTATCTCCGTTTGGCTTGATTGTTTCTCAGCTCCATCTCCTTTTAGCATGATCGAGATCCGTATACTCGATGGTTCAGTGATGCAGTAGTTGATATCGGTGATTCCCGGGTGTCTGTGAGATGTCTCAGCCCTCATGAGGGGGTGGCCCTACAGGTAGCCCCTCACATACCCAGATGACCTCTTCATCACAGCCTTTGATGCAGCTCTATAAATTTTATGATTTCAGCCTTAGCCGCTTGCAACGCCTTTTTGTTTGCACATATCAGTCAAATTTTCAGAGCCCTTTCCTGTTTTCAGGGGCATCTAGGTTGCATTTATATCTCATGTAATAAGATATTATTGTACAAGTACTGGCTGTTATCCCAGGCACAATATGTATGTGGGATTCATTATTGTGTTGTTTATATAGCTCATGTTTATGCCAGCATGTATTATATTAGCTAGTTCTGTGGTTTACCAAACACCTTATTGTTTGTACCTTGAGTCGGCGGGCATAGGTATGCATCCCCCATTGCCTAGAGCATAGGTACTTACTCATCAAAGAGACTTGTCGCACCTGTAAGTATCGCCTCCTCAGAATCCAGTTCTTTCAACACTTTGGTCTACCTCATACTTCTCTCTCTTTTACTTCCCCTTCGATGTCTAGTGATGGAGTTCTTACAATGTACTTCGGTCATATGATTAGCTCCTAACACTCGCACGCTAGGGGGAAATCTTTTACACCATTTTTTGGTCATCTAACCTATCATTAGATAGACCCAAGTACACCATGTAATACCAATTTTACCCTAAGTAAAATTGCTTTCATTATGAAAATAACTTAGTAAACCACCTTTATTAAGTTGTTTATGGTCTAAACAGGAAACCCTATGAGGAAATATTAAATAAATATACATTTGTTTGATTTTCCTCAAGGAATAATTAGTTAAATAGTAGTCTAATTAATATTCCTGGTTATATTTAACCCAAAACAAGGAAATTAATTAGATAAATCATTATTTATCTTATTATTTTCTAAGAATCATTATTTAAACCTTATTTGAATAATATTCTTTGTTAAATATGACTAAATCACCCTTAAATAATTAAATATAACGTTATTTATTTGATTATTACTCAACCACATCCTTAAAATGATAAATAAATCATTTATTTATTTATTATTTACAAATAAAGGGATTTTACCCAAGTTAAATTCCTTTTCCCTCCAAAAAATATAATAAAATATTCCATAAAATTTGGATCTTGATTTGGTTAATAATATTTTAATTATGCACCAATATCTAGACTAACTCAATATTTTGTTATAAATATAAGGGTTTTCCCATTCATTTATCACCTTTTGTAGCCTAAAGATCACTCTGGATCTATACTTTTGGTCTGACTATTGATCCACCATCATAGTCATATTTTGTTATCATTTTTGTCTAGGTTTTCTACACCATCAAGAGAGAGGAATTTTAGATTTGAAGTGCCGAGGACTTACAAGAACCCATCCCATTGAGGAGAACTGGGAACACCCTCCTGTTTTTTCCTCCCAGGTGCCCTTAATACAAAATTCATTCAACAGATTCTTGTCTTTTCTATTGGATGCATGGAGTAAATCTTGTTTTTTCTACTGTTTAATATCTTCTGATGCATAAATCTATATTTTTGCAGCATTTATCTTGATCAGCTAACTATAGATCTAAAGATATTGGCAGCTATCTCTATTGTTCGAGTTGTTAGTTATGCACAACTAAATTGGTATTTCTTCGTATGCTTGGAATTAAGATTCATACTAATAGTAAGGATGGGTTTGCAATCTTCCATTTTGAATTTCTTGAGAATTTCCTTGATGTACTTGGCTTGACATACAAATATTCCTTTCTATTGTTGAGATATTTGAAGCCCTATGAATTATGTCAGCTCACCATGTAAATACATCTCGAACTCACTTTGCATCTTTGTAGAAAATTTCTTACTTAGTCGATCATCATTGCTACCAAATATTATATCATCCTCTTTAGCTATTAGAAGTGCTTTAGTTGCTTCATCTAGAACATATATGTCATTTGGAGCTTGACTTGCTGTAGCCACAATTTCACCATACCTTCCTTTCTTGATTTCACATTTTGTGGAGTTTAATAGTATTGTGTATCCTTGATCACACATTTATCCAAAACTGAGCAGATTGTGATTCATGTTTTCAACCAATATAACATTCTTGGCTAGAGCATCTTTTCTTCTGAGAGTGATCGTACCTGATCCCATAACATTTGAAGATCCTTCATTTCTAAAGGACATGGTTCCATCCTTCTTCTCTTTCAGAGATACAAAATTCTTTCTATCTCCAGTCATATGTGTTGAGAAACCGTTATCGACATACCACACATATTTCTTGTTTTGAGCCTTGAGAGAGAGAGAGAAAAATTATTAGTCTTCTTCTTCTTCCATGTTCGTTCGTTTTGTGGCTTTGAAGATTCTTTTGGAGGATTTTCTAGTCTACACTCTTTGCCTATGTGTCAAAAGTTTTGACATTTGTAAAATTAAATATCATTGATTAAATGTTCAAATATATTGATGTTTCGTTGAGCCCTGGGAGATTCGTATTTGACATATCTCCTGGAATTGTATTGGTTCCTAGGGTACATGCAACATTCTACATATTTATGACCAAATTTTCCACATGAATAACAATAGCCATAAAAAATATGTTGGTACTTGGATGAAAATCTTTGTCGAGGAATTTTCTTCCAAGGATGTTCTTGCGAATCTTGTCCAATGAAGTCTACATGCATGTCAGATCTCATAGGTTCATTGTATTTTGTTGTAGAAGGTCTTGCTTCTTTTCTTTGTAACCGAGGCTAGTTTTTTCATTGTAAGATCGTTGATTGTTGATGAGTTCTTCCAATGCCCTTGATTTATTGGCATATTTTTGGACATTTTTTCCCTTCTTCACTTCCTTATGCAGCGAGACTACCTCGACTTATAATTCTTCCATTTCTTTGTTTCCTTCTTCCAAATTCATTTGAAGTGACTCATGAATACATTTTTGTTCTTCTCCATTGTTTGATACCTCTTGTTTAATGTGCTTGGCCATAAACAATACTCTCCCATTGTCTTATTCTTCGCTGTCATTGCCTTCATCGGATGATCAAATATCTTCTTTAGAGGGAAAGTTCTTTTTGAATCCTTTATTTTTTCTTTGCTTGTTGAACTTCTTAAAGTATTTCTTTTCTTTTGAGTTGGTATTACTTCTGTTTGGACATTTTTCTAGGATATTCCCAACCTCACCATAGCCGAAACATATCAATGGAATTTTACCCTTGAATTTTCCCTTACCAATTTTTAGTTTTTTGTATAGTAAGCATATTATCCATCTAAAAGACCTTCTTCATCATCTTCCTTTTCTTCACAATTGTAGGTGTGGATCTGTGCCTTTGAGTTTGTTTCTCCTTATTGGTTTTCTTAGATGTAGCGAATGCAGTTTCTAGATGTGAAGTACCCTCTTCTTTATCAAGTCTCATTTCATATGCTATGAGAACTCCATGTAGTTCCTCTTTGCTGAGTTTTTCCAAATTTGCACTATATTGTAAGACTGATACCTTTGGGTTGAATCTCCCTGGTAACGTTCTAAGAATATTACGTATAATAGTCTTCTTGTCAACAGGCTCTCCCAATCCTTCCAGAGTGTTGGTTATTTCATCAACGTGTTGGAAGTATGAAGCAATTTTTTTATCTTCTTTCATTCTAAGTTTCTCAAATTTTGCTCTGTATATTTGAAGCTTTCCTTCTTTGACATTTGAGTCACCTACATATATATTCTCAAGCTTTTCCCATACATTTTTGGTGGTTTTACAACCTAATACCTTATGAAATGCAGATTCAATAAGTCCACTAATAATAACATTATTTTCTTTTGAATCATTTACCAAATTTTTCTTACCTTGTTCATCTGCGGTTGATGTAAATCCATTTTGAATAGTGTCCCATACTTCGTAAACTTGCACCAAAATATAGACCTCCATTCTTGCTTTCTAGAGTGCATAATCATTTTCATTGAATAGAGGTACACAATTCTTGGTATGCTCCATGACCTTCTTCCAGCTGTTAAACTGTTATTGAAGGAACCAAGCTCTGATACCAATTGCTGGAAATACTGAGGGGGGGGGGGGTGAATCAATATTCCTTTCAATTAGTATTATTATTAATCTTTTAGAGCATTAGTTAATATTCAATTATTATCAGTGTCTATACAATGATAGCAGTAAACAAAAGGAACACAAATGCACACAGTTTTTAAGGTGGAAACCCTCTTTGGGACAAAAACCACCTTAATTATTTTCTAAAAATTCTTTAATATTCAACTCGAATTGAAAATAAAGCTCCAACTTCCTAGAATCTACAAAATCATTCTTCTCCAGCTCTCACTGGATGGATGCTCCAACGTCCGAGATTCTTCAGTATTAAACTGAATTGATTCCCCAACACCCAATGAGCTACAAATCGCCCTAGCACCACCCTACCACCCTGAATTTTTCATAGGCTTGAACCTATTGGTGACTTCATGCACCATCCTACCACCAACCTACCACCCTATAGAAGAATAAAACAAGAATGGACTCCCATACCAAGAAAAATGGTCCACTTTACAATGATGTAGAAGAAGAAGACACACTAGAACATAACCCCAACTATGACACAACCACCCAATGATGATCCTAGACCTCCCAACACTTCCTCTTCAACTCTTGGTAGATAGAAATTTGTACAATTTTTACAATGATGCATTTACAATGACTTAGTACAATGATACCTTTATAATGACTACATGCAGTGCTCCCCACTTGAAGGATTCATGTGGTGAACTTATTTCTATTGTTCTGCACCTTGATTGCTTCTCTTTTCATGCTACCCTCTGTTGCACCTTGCTTTTATTTGTTTCCCTAGAAATTATGGTCATTTGCAACCCTTGAAAACACATGATCTAGCTTTTTCTTGCCTTCTAGGATCTCGATATTGAATCTGGTATATCTCTCTTGTTTCAGATCCCCAATATGTGATTTTAGGTTCTATAGTAGTTCTATGAGTCTTCTTTCTAATGCCATAGGTCTGACCCAATTTGGATTCTTCAAGAGATATTTATGACCAATCACTCACAATGACCTAATTATGGACTGGTTTAGTAGAGTGAACTTGTACGACGTGCCACGTGTCACTATTTCTTATTTCAGCTCTGAAATTGATACATCGAAGCCTACATCCCATTCACTATGAGCCAATTTTTACATAATTCCAATCTGATACTTAGAGAGAGGGTTATGATGATTTTACCAAGGTCATTTCTTTGAGATGAAGTTCAGGAGCCTGCAAAAAGTTTGATTTCCATAGATCATATCTCCGAAAATATTGTGCACCTTGATCTGAACCTTTTATAAGAGCTTCCTCAAGATTTCAGCTTCGCCTCATAATAATTTTAGCTTCTGAACCTTCGTAGAAAAAAATTTAGAGCACAAATTCGAAGATGACCTGTTTCAGGTAGCGAAATCCCTACATAAGGAGGATATGAGGATCACAATTTAAATAAATGCTTAGGTTGAGAGGGTCTTCAACAAGTGAGCGTGGAAGGGATTTTAGGAGCTTAAAATTATTAATTATTTACCTTTCAATGACCCATGCCACAACCCCATTGGGTGTTATCCCACTAACTAGGGTTACAAACTTCAAACATGAATATATCTCAAACCGTGAATAATTACATGGTGTGCCATATATCAACAGAAACACCTCGATAGGTAGCAACCATAAAAAATATTATTGACCCAGAATATAGTAATTTTTTAGGTCAAAATTACCATTCAAGATTGGGGTAGGCCTTGGTGCTGCTTGGGTTGACATCAATGACAACCACTGATCAACACTTTGAATAATATATCATATGTCTCTCCTCTCTCTACAAGTGTTCTGCATATGTGCAAGTGAAATTTGATATGGAAATTATTCCAAGCTACACAATTAGCATCTGTGAGGTCAAAGCCCTAACTAATAATTGAGATAAAAACAAGGACCCTGAGTCACCAAGAAGAGTTACACACTAATGAAGTTGTACTTGAATAAGCATAGAATGTATGTCTAGTAACAACCAGCAACATGACCTACCAAAATTGCACTGGCAGATACTGTGGACTTTTGAGTTACAAGCATTTATGAAGTGATTTAAGCATTTCTTCACATTTATTTTCTTTATGGCTGCATTTTCCAGTGGAATTGGTCTACCTTACATCTCTCTCTCATGGACATATCATTTTTTATTGAAGATTAAACATTGAATACTATATCAAATGTGCCTCCTCTAATTAAAAGTGTTATGCATATGTGCATGTGCAACTTTTATATGGTATTGATTCTAAGATATAAAATCTATAAATGTTGAAAATTAAGAGCCAGGGACTACAAGCTTTGGTGATAGGTAAAGGAATTATATCAAAAAAAATTAGGAAACAATAATATTATGGAAAATTTTATATAGCTTCATGACTAAGATCAAGGATCACCAAACTCTTCATTTCATGTTGAAGGGAGATATGCACCTCTCGTAAAAATATTGAGATTTTCAGGACAGCTTGACTTCCCATGCCATTAAGAAAGGAAGAGGGTTTATCTCTTAATAAACAACTTTGTGCACCAGGTTTTTAGACTTTCTTCCACTCAGGCTCCTCCCCATATACCAAAATTCCAACAATTCCCATAATAGAATCTTAGTTCTTCACTGTGTTTTCAAATAGACATCCAATCACTTGATATTTTCATTTTAGGTCAACTCAGTCCCACACTAGTAATCTTCCAAAAGGAATCTAAAGCAACAGTAAGTATTTGCCCTCTAGCTGTCAAAATTATTCCACCAACATATCTGGTCGAAAAATCTTCAAAGTCATTGCACTGTCTTGTAGCTCTAAGGCCTCCAACACTGATGCCAATAATAATTTTAGAAAATCATTTTGAATCATGCAAGCAATCGTATCAAAGTAAATCCCAAAATATTCCTTACTATTTTTGGAGTCCTTAAAACATAGTGATTCCATCCCTACAGCTTTATTGAACCCAATCCCACCATAGTAGAATTCCCATGGAAACTAAATAATTCAATTATTATTATAAATTAATATAATTATTTGAAATAGTTCTTTCATTTTATTTATAAAACCTTTACTGAATCCTCAAAAAAAATTTCCATGGAAACTTCAATACCACATCTTGAATTTCCTCTATAACCTCTAATTGCCATTGATTTGACGCAACAGTCCCCAAAGTATTCCTTATGAGAGGTGAATCTTAGTCTCCTATGTTGGCAATATGATGCAGAGTGTTGTCCTTGATGGCAACCCACTTGATAGAATGTTTTCCTTGAATGGAAACCCACTTGATGAAGATGATGGCAACCTACTTGATGAAGTTGACCTTGATGGAAATCTACTTGATGAGTTGCCTATGATAAGCAACCTGTGTCAAAGATGTAAGAATGATGTATCTACAGATCAGTTCAGATATGACAGAGAAAAGAATTCCAGTAAGTACCAGAAAAATGATAAATATAATATGTCACAATGTATACGCTACTTTTGTGAAGGCAACCCGCATATACATACAATGTATACGCTACTTTTGTGAAGGGAACCCGCGTATACATTCAGGGTTAGCATATACGTAGTTTTTATGAGGCGAAGTTGCGTATACACGCAGAAGCAAACCTCCAAGTCACGTATGCCCTTTTGCGCTCTAAAATTATGATACCAAGGGGAATTACCATGGTATTGGCCCATTGTATTGAGCGCTATATTATCTATTTGATCCCATCTAGGAATACCATTGGAAATAATGTGGTTTTGGCTCATGGTATTGAAAAAGGGTAAACCTATATAAGGAGAAGAAAATCATTGTGCAAGAGGTGTGCATGAGTTTGGGTTTAAATGTGTACTTCATTATGAAGTATATCTGTATGGAAAGGGTAACAGTTTGATGATCTGAATCTGTGATGCACCTATGAAGAAAATGATGAAGAAGTGAATCTAGATCTGAAATGTATTTGTATCTTCTAGATTTGTTTATGGAATGTTCTGATCTGAGATGAGGCGAACATGTTTCTGAAGTAAAGGGTAATATCTGAGCTATGCATCTGTTCTGAAGAATTGCGCTGAAATGTCTGAAGAAGTATACGCTGGTTCGTTTCGGTAAAAGCGCGTGTATACGCAGATCTGATGAAAGAAAAGTGCGTATGTCCAGTTAGGGTTTTCTGAAGTATGTGCAGAGGTATACACGAGTTTATATGCATGAAGGCGCGTATATACGCAGGATCAGTGAAAGAAAAGTGCGTATGATAAACTAGGGTTTGCTGAAGTTGTGAGATGTCTGATCTGTTCTGTTGTCTTGCTGATATCTGTTTCTGATGTGTTACTGCTATCTATCTATGATGATCTGGGTTGTTCAAATATTGATTATGCTACTATAGAGCAAGTGGTTGGTTTGATGAATGTTCCTTGAGCTTAATTGTGTGGGTTGGATCTAGTGTGAAAATTGATGAAACATGGTCCATAGAGGTGTTGAGGGTTGTAGCCTTCAGTCAGGGGGTTGTAGCTCCCTTTCAGGTGAGGCTGGTAAATGAGATCGGGGGGTCGTAGCTCCCTTCCAGGAGAGGTTGGTAAACGAGAGCAGGGGGTCGTAGCTCCCTTCCAGGAGAGGCTGGTAAATGAGCGCAGGTGGGTGCCTGCATGCTGGTAGGAGTTTGCACCAGCACATAAGTTGTAAGATGTTTTCTCTATAATAAAATATTGAAGGCTGAGACAACAGTAGCGGTGGTTTTCTCCCGACTTGGGTTTCCACCTAAAATCTTGGTGTTCATGTGTAATGCTTATGTGTGATGGTTTATTCTATTCTTACTGCACATGTTTACTGTTTATTGAACATCTAATGAATGAATGATGGAATGATATAAGTGAATAATTAATGACATAATTATAGCTCTGTGTATACATGAGTTTTATGAAGGATATCTGCGTGTATACGCTAGTTGGCTTCATCAGAGTAGTGTATGGGTTTTAGAGAGTTGAAAAGTAAAAGTTTTGGTTAAGTCCTAAATACTGATTCACCCCCCCCCCCCCCCGCTCAGTATTTTTCCCAACAATTGGTATCAGAGGAGGTCCTTCTGGAGAAGCTTGATCGCTTGAAGGAGATCCGTCGCAATGGGAAGTCATGAAGGAGTAATGTCTATAAATCCACCTCTATTCAATGGAAGTAATCTGATATTCTAGAAGGTACGAAGAAAAGCATATTTACAAAGTCTTGGTGCAGAAGTGTGGGCAATTGTGGAAGAAGGGTATCCGTATCCGGCAAGTATTCCTACTGATGCAGCAGAAAGGAAGAAATATGAAATCAATGCCAAAGCAGTCAATGTTTTATTGGGAAGCATGTCTGAACCAGAATTTGCCAAAGTGATGCAGCTAAATTCAGCAAAAGAAATATGGGACAAGATCATTCTAAGCTATGAAGGAGATACAAAGGTAAAAAAATGAAAAACTCCAGACTCTCAGAATTGAATATGAAAATTTAAGGATGCATAGTGATGAGAGTATTGCCAATTTCTTTTTACGACTAGATGATGTTGTAAATCGAATGAGAAATTTGGGTGAAACTATAACTGATACTACTCTGGTGGAAAAAGTCTTAAGATCTTTGACTTCAAAATTTGAATCTAAAGTATCTGCTATTGAAGATAGACAAGATCTGCAAACTCTTACTATTGTTCAACTACATGGTATCCTGACTGCTTATGAAATGAGACAAGGAGGTCCCTCTCAAAGCAAAGAAGTTGCTTTTAAGGCGTGTGCAAGAGGAAAAGAAAAGGAAGATGTCAAGGAATCAAATTATATATCAGAAGAAGAAGAGGCAAATTTTGTAAGAAAACTCCAACTAGGAACTGGAAGATTCAAAGGTAAGCTCCCCTTTAAGTGTTTTGAGTGTGGAAGAGTTGGTCATTATGCTTCTAGATGTCCTTATAGAGAAAATCATGAAAAAGGAAAGAGTTATTATGCAAATAAAGATAATGATGAAGTATCTAATGAAGATGAAGAAGATTCTGACAAAGATCTGCTAGCGCTCATGGCAAAGAAGCAAAAGAAGAAGACTACTCAAAAGGAGACATCTTAGAAAACATATGCGGAAGAAAATAAAGAAGATAAAACAGATACTGATTGTTGTTCTTGTGATTCATCTTCTTGTGCATGTAATAGTGAAGATAGTGAAATGAATGTTATGGATCTAGAAGAAGCTCTCAAGAATAAAGTTGAAGAACAACAAAGAGCATCTAATAAGCAAGAAGTTATCTACAATGAGATGATCGCTCAAATGAAAGGATAGATAGAAATACTGAATGAACAGGTAGACAAATATCAAAGGTTCAATGCTTATGCATCCAATCGAATTAAAAGACTAGAAGCATAAATCGACGATCTAAATGCAGATCTCGAAAAAACAAACAAGAAGAATGAAGGACTTGAAGCTGGAATCATCTCTCTGCAAGCAGATCTTGAAGCATCAAATAAGAAGAATGAGGAGCCTCTACAATCATTTGAAAAGGAAGCTCTTGAAGCAGAAATCATCTCCCTCAAAGAAGATCTGGAAAAATCAAATAAGAAGAATGAAAAACTACTGCAAACATGTGAAGAACAAGAAAATTGCTTGAAGGAAGAAATTTTAAAATTGAATGATCAAGTTGAAGAAGGAAAAAGTGGTGAAGAAAGTATGAAGAAGCAATGCCGAAAATTGGAGGTTGAGATAAACATTATCACAGGTAAATTAGAAGAAAAGGATAAGCTTTTGAGGTTTGAAGATAGTACTAAGATTCTGGACAATATTCTTAGTAATCAAAGATCTCCTGCTATTAGACTTGGTCTTGGTTTTCATGAAACTGTTAAAGGAGAATCTAGTTCACAAGGAAGTGCTAAAGATTCAAAGGATGTAAAAGCAAAACCTGAAGTGTTGAAAGAAACTAAAGGCCAAACTACAATCATGAATTCTCAAAGAAAATCATTCAATAATGTTGAATGTTTTAAATGTCATTATTATGGGCATGTTGCAGCAAATTGCAGAAGCAGATCATTTCAGTCACAATCAAATAGATTCTATTCAGAAAGGTACTCTGGTTTCTTCAAGGGATATTGTTTTTCATGTAACAAGTATGGGCATAAAGCAGCTGATTGCAATAGAAGAAAGAATAGAAGAACACACTATGATCCTTATGCTTACTTTTCTGGTCACATAAGATGTTATGCTTGTAACAAGTATGGACATGTGGAAAAAGAATTCAGGATGAACATATATGAGAAATTGGATAACTTCCAGCCCGCAATAAGAAGTTTCAAGCAAAGCTAGAAAAAGAAGGAGGACCGGTCAGAAACGTAGGGAATAATGACCCTACTGCAGTCATCCGCTTCTGAAGTTTACTTCTCTTATTGACTGCAGGAATGATGTGAATGTATCATCACAGGGGGAGCGATGTATGGTGATTTCCATGATTGTTTTGGTATGTGTATTTCTGATAGTGCATCTGGTGTGAAGAAAAGATAGGAACAGAAGGTACAATTGCAGGGGGAGATGAAGGTGTGAAATTTTCTATATTTCACTTTCCATACGCGAGTTCTATGAAACAAAGTCACGTATACACGCGAGTTCCAGCAGACACAGTCGCGTATGCATTGATGATAAGAGAATTTATATGATAGTTGAAGATCTGGAGCAGAGGTTCAGGGGGAGCATCAGTCTGACTGTTAATAACTGTATTATTGACTCTGTATCAACTTATTTTCTCAATTCTAAATAATGATGATATGATACTTGGTTTCTTATGTTGAAGATCATGGATGAGCCCAGATTTATGAAGAGTATCTGTTGGATGAGATGGAAGTCTTATGATTCAGAGATATGGACAGATCATGCAGATTTTGCTGTTGATGACTTGTTGTTGAAGGTGTTCAGGTTGCACAAGTTAAGGAGGAGCCTTGGCCATATGGAAAGGGTGCATTGGATGCATAGCTTCAGGGGGAGCATTGGTCTTGATGAGTATAATGCATTGTTGGCATTATGATGATTCTGAAAAATGATCTCTTTCTTGAGGTCTTTCTGGTATTTGTCATGAAAAGTCATATTTATAATTTGATGAAAAGTTCATGATGAGACCCATGATGTAAAATTGTAATATTCAGTCATGTAAGGACTTGTTCTAATTTGTAAACCCACTTGGTTGGGTAGTTGAGTCAAAATGTGTAAACCCACTTGGTTGGGTACTTGAGTCTCATATGTAAATCCACTTGGTTGGATCTTTGATGTAAGTATGAGTATTTGGTGATAGGAAGGTCATAGATTCATGTACTTCATTGAAAAATATGTTTGAATATTTAGCATGAGCTCAGGGGGAGCTTGGTCACTTCAGTGTACAACAGATCTGCAGAACGCTTCCTTCTACATGAGGAGAAAAACCTTGTGTTGGTTTTGATCCGCCCTTTGCCCTTGATGTCAAAGGGGGAGAGTGACATGGTGTTTGAATAAAGGAAAAGAATGGTGTCAAAGAATGGGGAGAGAGACATGGTGTCATTGTATTCTTAATGTATCTATCTGTTGTATTGATCAAACACCATCGTGGTTGCCATCAAGTCCAAAGGGGGAGATTGTTGGCAATATGATGTAGAGTGTTTTCCTTGATGGCAACCCACTTGATAGAGTGTTGTCCTTGAATGGCAACCCACTTGATGAAGATGATGGCAACCTACTTGATGAAGTTGTCCTTGATGGAAATCTACTCGATGAATTGCCTATGATAAGAAACTTGTGTCAAAGATGTAAGAATGATGTATCTACAGATCAGTTCAGATATGACAGAGAAAAGAATTCCAGTAAGTACCAGAAAAATGATAAATATAATATATCACAATGTATACGCTACTTTTGTGAAGGCAACCCGCGTATACATACAATGTATACACTACTTTTGTGAAGGGAACCCACGTATACATTCAGGGTTAGCATATACGTAGTTTTTATGAGGCGAAGTTGCGTATACACGTGGAAGCGAATGCTCCAAGTCGCCTATGCCCTTTTGCGATCTAAAATTATGATACCAAGGGGCATTACCATGGTATTGGCCCATTGTATTGAGCGCTAGATTATCTATTTTATCCCGTCTAGGAATACCATTGGAAATAATGTGGTTTTGGCTCATGGTATTGAAAAAGGGTAAACCTATATAAGGAGAAGAAAATCATTGTGCAAGAGGTGTGCATGAGTCTGGGTTTAAATGTGTACTTCATTATGAAGTATATCTGTATGGAAAGGGTAACAGTTTGATGATCTGAATCTGTGATGCACCTATGAAGAAAATGATGAAGAAGTGAATCTAGATCTGAAATGTATTTGTATATTCTAGATCTGTTTATGGAATGTTCTGATCTGAGATGAGGCGAACATGTTTCTGAAGTAAAGGGTAATATCTGAGCTATGCATTTGTTCTGAAGAATTGCGCTGAAATGTCTGAAGAAGTATACGCTAGTTCGTTTCAGTAAAAGCGCGTGTATACGCGGATCTGATGAAAGAAAAGCGCGTATGTCCAGTTAGGGTTTTCTAAAGTATGTATAGAGGTATACGTGGGTTTATATGCATGAAGGCGTGTATATACGCAGGATCAGTGAAAGAAAACCGCGTATGATAAACTAGGGTTTGCTGAAGTTGTGAGATGTCTGATCTGTTCTGTTGTCTTGTTGATATCTATTTCTGATGTGTTACTGCTATCTGTCTATGATGATCTAGGTTGTTCAAAGATTGATTATGCTACTATAGAGAAAGTGGTTGGTTTGATGAATGTTCCTTGAGCTTAATTGTGTGGGTTGGATCCAGTGTCAAAATTGATGAAACATGGTCCATAGAGGTGCTGAGGGTTGTAGCCTTCAGTTAGGGGGTTGTAGCTCCCTTGCAGGTGAGGCTGGTAAATGAGATCGGGGGGTCGTAGCTCCCTTCCAGGAGAGGCTGGTAAACGTGAGCAGGGGGTCGTAGCTCCCTTCCAGGAGAGGCTGGTAAACGCACGCAGGTGGGTGCCTGCATGCTGGTAGGAGTCTTCACCAGCACATAAGTTGTAAGATGTTTTCTCTATAATAAAATATTGAAGGCTGAGACAATGGCAGCGGTGGTTTTCTCTCGACTTGGGTTTCCACCTAAAATCTTGGTGTTCATGTGTAATGCTTATGTGTGATGGTTTATTCTGTTCTTACTGTACATGTTTATTGTTTATTGAACATCTAATGAATGAATGATGGAATGATATAAGTGAAGAATTAATGACATAATTAGATCTCTGTGTATACGCAAGTTTTATGAAGGATATCCCCGTGTATACGTTAGTTGGCTTCATCAGAGTAGTGTATGGGTTTTAGAGAGTTGAAAAGTAAAAGTTTTGGTTAAGTCCTAAATACTGATTCACCCCCCCCCCTCTCAGTATTTTTCCCAACATCCTACAGATGATTTTAGAAAATAGAATTACACTTCAATTACTAGATGAGATTCAACCAG